>PVIY010030360.1:0-33080 GCA_004026745.1 Myrmecophaga tridactyla | reverse complement strand
GAACACAGTCAGGGCTTCTCTCTTAGCTGGAAGGGCACATGGTGAACATGGCGTCATCTGCTAGCTTTCTCTCCTGGCTTCCTGTTTCATGAAGCTCCCCAGGAGGTGTTTTCCTTCTTCATCTTCAAAGGTTGCTGACTTGTGGATTCTCTGCTTTGTGGTGCTGCAGCATTCTCTGCTCTCTCCAAATCTCCTCCATTCTCCAAAATGTTTCCTCTTTTATAGGACTCCAGAAACTTTTCAAAACCCACCCAAATGGGTGGAGACCTGTTGTCACTTAATCCAGTTTAACAACCACTCTTGACTAAATCACATCATCCAGTGAGATGATCTGATTACTGTTTCAAACATACAGTATTGAATGGGGAATGGGATTTTGATTAAAACATGGCTTTTCTAGGGGACATACATCCTTTCAAACCAGCACAGTGAGAGTCTATTTCTGAACTCTGAATTCAATTCCATTGTTTGATATCTTTATCCTTGTGATAGTGCCATGCTGCTTTGACAATGGTAGCTTTGCAATGTGCTTTAAAGTCAGGAAGTATGAGTCCTCCATTGTCCTCCACTGTCCATTTCATCTAGGTTTTCTAATTTGTTGGCATACAATTGTTCATAGTATCCTCTTATGATCCTTTTTTATTTCTGTGAGTCAGTAGTAATGCTTCTCCTCTCATTTCTGACTTCATTTATTTGTATCTTCTCTCTTTTTTCTTTGTCAGTCTAGTTAAGTGTTTGTCAATTTTATTTATCTTTTAAAAGAACCAACTTTTGGTTTTGTTAATTCTCTCTGTTTGTTTTTCATTTCTCAGTTTCATTTATTTCTGCTCTAATTTTTGTTATTTCTTTCCTTCTGCTTGTTTGGGGTTAGATTACTGTTCTTTTTCTAGTTCTTCCGGGTGTGTAGTTAGGTGTTTGACTTTAATTCTTTCTTCTTTTTTTAATGTAAGTGCCTAGGGCAATAAATCTCTCTCTCAGCACTGACTTCATTGCATCTCATAAGTTTTGATCTGTTGTGGTCTCATTTTCATTTGTCTCAAGATACTTCTTGATTTCCCTTGCAGTTTCTTCTTTGACGAACTGATGGTTTAAGGGATTTTTTTTTTCCTGCCACATATTTGTGGATTTTCCAATTCTCAGCCTGTTATTGATTTCCAGCTTCATTCCATTATGGTCAGAGAAGATGCTTTATCTGATTTCAATATTTCTAATATATTGAGACTTGTTGTGTGACCGAACATGTGGTCTATCCTGGAGAGTGAGATGGTGTATTAAAGTCTTCAACTATTATTTTAGAAGTGTCTACTTCTCTCTTCAGTTTTTTAAAATCAGTTTTGTTCACACACCATACAGTCCATCCAAACTGTTCAATCAATGGCTTTCAGTATAATCACAAGAGTTTCTGATGTACCCTAGAGTATCCTATAGTTGCTTGGAAATTACAGCATAAAGTAAAAGTGCACACAACATTAAAAACATCAGTTTTAAGCTCAGAAGTTCAAATGACCTCCTTTACTTTGGGGTTCTCACTGCTGCATGATCACAGTCAACTATATGCAGACTGTGACATGAAAGAGTGAAATACAGCAAAGTAGGAGGAGGGAACCAGCATAAGGGGAGAAGAAACTGCTACAGAAAAGAATGTTCTTTGTGCTGCTGCACTGAATAGAGAAAAGGATGGGATGGTCTACTTTAAATCTTTCTGTTGGTCTCCCACTATTCCCCACCAAGACCAAACCAGTCAGATCTGACATCTTCATGCCCTTTTTGGTGATTTTCGCAAAGGATGCGTATACAAACTTGGACAGAAATGCATCTCTCTGGGACAATATTCTGGAAAAGGCAGTCTCAGCTTTGTCAAAGGCATTGGTGATTCCCAACTTCAGAAAACAGATTCTGTATTGTAGTATACTTCTAGTTTAAATCTGGGAAAGGAGACTTCCTCATCTTTATTGCCCATTACACCTGGCTTTGTCCAGTCACTGAGTTTTTCATAGGTAAGCTCTTTTATCTACCTGGAAGATAAAAGGGGAGAATCCTAGGGCTCAAACAGGATCCTGAAGTAGTCCAACTATTCTCCCAATAACCACCCAGGGCTGCACATAAAAGTTCTCTTTGTGAGAGTCACAGTGGTTCATAAAGTCCCAGGCCACTACCATTTTTGGAGTCCCCTGGTTTAACAAAAGAAATGAAGAAAGGCCAACCTTGTGTTATGGTTTTAAATTTTCTATATACCGTGGGTGTTACAGAGCAAGGACTTGCTGTCCAATGTCCATTCTGTGACACTGGGATTTTCAGATAAAAAAAAATAGCATGAATGGAGGTAGCCTAAGGGTATGATGACTGAGGAATAGAGGGGGTACTATGGTGTACGCATACAGTGGAAAACTGAGCGGCCTCAAGAAGGAATGAAGTTGTGAGGCATGCAACTAGATGAGTGCGTACCTTAAGAACTGTATGTTGAATGAAATGTCAGGAAAAAAAGACAAATATTCTCATGCTTCAATTATATAGACTAACTACAGTATAAAAACCTAGAGCATGGGTTATCAGGTTGATGCATTTTGTAAAGGGTCCTAGATTGTAAACTCTTACAGCAATCACATAGATTCAGGAGGTACAATTGTTAATTCTAAATTCTGAGATATTGAGCTGTGTGCATATAATCTGGTCTTTTCCAGAAACTTTGGGTATTTATGTGACAGCTGAGATTCAGAGTCAGAGCTCTGAAGCTATGAAAGTCAACAGTACCCCATACAGGAATGGCTTAAATAGGTGAAAGAATGATCAGACATCAAGTAGAGGTATGAATGAAGTTGATCTGGATAGGACTAAGGTATATCAGAAGACTGCATAAAGGATGATATAGCCCATAACTTAAAATTTCAACTTGTGTGTGAGACTAGAGGGAGAGATATTTATCTGGTGCAAAATTTATGTTTTGGGTAGTGCATTTCCTAGTTTAACTTCTATGGTCAGTTTAGTTTGAACACCGTAAGTATAGGGAATCTTGAATAGGACATGAGATTTTGTTGTTTTGTCCAGGTTAATGTGATGCCCTGATAAATCCCAGAGTGATTTGGACAGTGAATAAAGTATGTGCAGGGTCCCCTTAGGGGAATGGGGAAAAGTTGAATCTTTCCCCATTTGGAGGATTTCTGATGTTCTCGCAAGAAGTGGGGACAATCAAATCAATAGACCAACTCCCCAATCTTGGGGTACGCCCTGATGAAACTTATTCCTGCAAAGGATAGGCTAAGCCTACTTAAAATTAGACCTAAGCATCACCCCTAAGAACCTCTTTTATTGCTCAGATGTGACCTCTTTCTCTAAGATGACACAGCAAGGGAACTCACTGCCCTCCCCTCCTAAAATGGGGAATGTGGGACAGAAATCCCAGGATGAGCTGGGACTTGGACTCAAGGGATTGAGAAAACCTTCTTGACCAAAAGGGGGAAGAGAGAAATGAGAAAAAATAAAATGTCAGTGGCTGAGAAATTTCAAACAGAGTCAAGAGGCTATCCTGAAGGTTATTCTTACATATTATATATCCCTTTTAAGTTTATGGTGTATTGGAGTGGCTAAAGAAAAGTACCTGAAACTGTAGAGCTGTGCTCCAGTAGCCTTGTTTCTTGATGATGATTGTATGAAGATGTAACATTTACAATGTGACTGTGTGATTGTGAAAAGCTCGTGTCTGATGTTCCCTTTATCTAGGGTATGGACAGATGAATTAAAAAAATATGGATAAAAATAAACAAATAATAGGAGAAGCAAAGATTAAAATATATTGGGTAGACGGAAATACTAGTGGTCAATGAGAGGGAGGGGCAAAAACTCATGTATGAGTTTTTCTTTTTTCTTTTTCTGGAGTGATGCAAATGTTCTAAAAATCAATCATGGTGATGAATATACAACTATGTCAAGATATTGTAAGCCATTGATTGTACACCATATACGGAATGTTGGAATGTTAAGAATGTTTGTGTTTGTATGTTGTTTTGTCAATGAAAATATTTCTTTTAAATAACTTTATGTTAAAGTCAACCACCAAGGAAATAGGAGACAAATCTGTCTCCTTGACTTGAAGGCTAAGGGAGATTTTATGGGGATGGAAGGTGGGTGTTTGCATGGTTTGATTGGTTAGGCATAGAGTTGACCATATATGATAAGGTGAGCTTTCCACTGGATTTTCCTTGTTGAAGGACCTCTACTATTAGATTTTCCTGGGGTCTCAGAGGTCATCTAAGGACCCCAGTCTGGGTTTCTGTGTATGCTCAGGTTATACCAGCCTGCAAAGAAGAATAAGTTGAGGCATCAAGGAGTAGCTAACAGTTTTGGGAAGTTTCAAATGGATGCTGTTCTAGTTTGCTAGCTGCCAGAATGCAACACACCAGAGACGGATAGGCTTTTAATAAAAGGGGGTTTATTTCATTAGTTCTTCAGAGGAAAGGCAGCTAACTTTCAACTGAGGTTCTTTCTTATGTGGGAAGGCACAGGGCGATCTCTGCTGGCCTTCTCTCCAGGCCTCTAGGTTCTAACAACTTTCCCTGGGGTGATTCCTTTCTGCACCTCCAAAGACCTGGGCTGAGCTGCGAGTGCTGAGATGAGGTATGCTGAGCTGCTTGGGCCAATGTTTCCAGACAGTTTCAGCTCTGTGCTTGCTTTGCCTTTTTCTTTTTCCTACATTTATAATGAAAGTGTTTTCCTTACATTTTCAGTGTTCTGCAATATACCTTAAGTCATTCTGGGGTAAAGGAACGAGTTGAATAAATAACTCTCTCATTTAAGCACCAGCCAATTGAGTCAAACATCATTCATTACAGCAGGCATGCCTCCTAGCCGACTGCAGATGTAATCAGCAACAGATGAGGTTCACGTACCATTGGCTCATGTCCACAGCAACAGAACTAGGTGCCTTCACCTGGCCAAGTTGACAGCTGAATCTAACTACCACAGATGCTTTTAAAAATGCGATGCAATATAATTGTGTTATGCCTAAGTTAACCATAGGATTTATTAAACATCTTACATAGTTTCATTAATGGGATATGAGTTTAAATTTTATAATTAAATTATTTTCTGTCCTTTGTAAAAATATATCTATCTCTTTTAGACTATTCATCATTTTAGTGTATCCACCTCACTAGGAAATCATTTCAACAGCCTAGCTTTGAGTCCTTTTTTTGAGTCCTGAAGATAATTGGCCCCCAGCCACAGGCTCTACTACCTGATTACTTAGAGTCCCCAAGGATACTGACGCAAATTTCGCTCTGTCACTTGTGCTCTGTGGGAGGTGTTTCTATTATTGTAGGTCACAAGCCAAAATGGAGTTGATGTTCCAGAATATTAAATTTTCCCCCACCCAACAGCTGGTTTAAGATGAGGTTCAAGTTGATCGCAAATAATTGATTAGTTATTAGTTAGGAATTGATTGTACCTTTGACTACCTCACTCTCTTCTCGTACTGCTTTGAACACTGACAGTGGATCATTTCCCAACTTATTGGCAAAGTATTTAACCCAAATTTTGTTATCATCTTTGCAGTTTTACACCTGAAATTTGAGTAATTTTGGAGTGCTAAGAGACTTTGTTCTTGGCATATTTTCTTCCATCTCAAAATGAAAACAAAACTTGGTCCAAAATGTTTGTGCTATGCTGAAATGGCCAAAATTACTCACCTGATGCAGATAGAGAGAAAATCACACTTAATGTGTAGGCTCTCATTTGCAATAAAAAACACAAAACTATCATTGCAATCCTTGGTATCCCAGTGTTTCCAGACAGTTTCAGCTCTGTGCTTGCTTTGCCTTTTTCTTTTTCCTACATTTATAATGAAAGTGTTTTCCTTACATTTTCAGTGTTCTGCAATATACCTTAAGTCCTTCTGGGGTAAAAGAATGAGTTGAATAAATAAATGCATTTAAAAAAAATCAGTTGAAGGTAAGTTGATGGTTAATTTCATGTGTCAACCTCAGTAGGAAATGGTGCCCAATTATTTGGTCAAACAAGTTCTGGCCTGATTGTTACTTCATAGATGGATTCGAAACTATAGTCCGTTGACTGTATCTGTGATTGATTACATCTACTATTAACCAAGGAGATTGCCCTCAGCAATGAAGGGGTGGGGAGTGTATCCTCATCCAATCAGTTGGAGATTTTAAAAGCTAGAAATGAGGATTTCAGAAGTCAGAAAGAATTTCTGCTTCTACTTCCAATGAAGTAGAAGCTTCCCCTAGAGAATTCAACTTCACCTTCATTGGAGTTTCCTACATGCAGTTTGCTCTGCAGAATTCAGACTTGCCAATCTGCATGGTTGTGTGAGCCAATTCCTATAATAAATCTCTTAATATGTACATCCCATCAGTTCTGTTTCTCTGGAGAACTTCAACTAACACAGGTAATATCCCCAGAGGCTCAGTGTCAAAAATATCTGAAATGTACTTTAAAATATTCCAGAAAAAGAAAATGCTGGGGAGGTATAAGGCAAATGTTGAAAAGTATTAAGGCTGGGCAATGAGTACATTGGGGAATATTATAGTATTCTCTATTATTTTGTATGTCTGAACATGTCTATAATAAAGTGTTTTTTAAAGCATACATGATCTTTGGGAAACCAAAGAGTTTTTGCATTGTTTATTTTAGGTGAGTACATTAGTTTGACCAATTGACTTTTGGAAGGCAGAAAAACTTGATCAGAAACAAGGTGGGGCGTACAAAAAGGGCAACATGGGGTTTTGAGTCCATTCTCTTTTTAAATCTTGAATTTGGTACTCGATGTGATGACTCATACAAAGTACTTAATCACCTTGAGCTTCAGTTTCATCAATCATAAAATGGGTATAAAAATGCCTTTCTTGACAGTTTATTGTAAGCATTATATATGATCATGCAAGCACCGAGCACAGCGGTCAACATTTAGTAGAGGCAGAAAAAAAAATTGGCTTCCTTCTGCCTTCGTTACCGTCACTTCAGGTTTTCGTGGTTCTGACTGTCGGTGATTACAGGAAGATGTGAGGCAAGTGGCACACACGGAAGAGCCTTTCAGCTCCAGATACCCACATGGAGAGGCACGTTGGTGCCCTGCTGGTTCTTAATTTATGATTTGTTTTTATTGAGGTATAATCTCTGTATAGTCAAAAACACAGTTGGAAGGATATAACTTGATGACTTTTGATAAGATGTAAACTAAACCCCTATCAAAACTTGCAGCATTTTCATGCACACAGAGATGTCCCTTGTGTTTTATCCTACTCCATCCCATTTTCTCATATCTGTCACCATAGCAAAGTTTGGATTTGCTATTACTGGGTAGGGTTCTAATATATAAATACACAATGTTGGTCCATTCTCGTTGACGGGCACTGGGTTCTCCAGTTTGGGGCTGTTATAATTAAAGCTGCTATGAATATTCTTGTACAAATATTTGTGTGGAGATATAGGTATATATATGTCCTGAGTAAATAGCTAGGAGTGGAATTGTTGAATCATAGCGCACATGTTTAACTTTATAAGAGGCTGCCAAACAGTTTTCCGAGAACATTAAATCACTTTGCCCTCTTACCAGCAACACCAGGGGTTCAAGTTGCTCCACATTCTTGCGGAGAGCACCTCATTTGTCAGTCATTTTTTCATTTTAGTCAGATAAATGGGTATGCTGTGCTTTTTAAAAAATATATATTTTTTTATTGTTAAATATAACATATATATAAAGAAAAGAAAAACGAGCAATAATTTTCAATGTACACATCAACAAGTATATACAGAACAGATTTCAGAGTTTGTTATGGGTTACCATTCCACCATTTCAGATTTTTCCATCTAGCTGCTCTAAAACACTGGAGGCTAGAAGAAATATTTTTTTCTTTTTCGTGGAATATAACATACATATATATAAGCAATACATTTCAAAGCACATCACAACAATTAGTTGTACAACAGATTTCAAAGTTTGGTAGGGGTTACAATTTTACCATTTTAAGTTTTTACTTCTAGCTGTTCTAATATACTGGAGACTAAAAGAAATATCAATGTAACAATTCAGCATCCATACTCATTTGTTAAACCCTACCTTCTCTGTACAACTCCACTATCACATTTGATCTTTCTCCTGCTCTTTGGGGGTATTTGGGCTATGCCAATTCCAACTTTTTCATGCAGAAAGAGGTTGTCAGTAATATGGGGTAGGGAGATGGAACTAGCTGATGTTCTGCAGAGACTTGTCCCTCTGCATTTCAGGACTATGTGGTCCAAGGGCCCATCTGGAGTTTGTTGATTTCTGGAATATTACCCTAGCCCATAGAACCCTTGTGGAATCTTACATATTGCCCTAGGTGTTCTTTAGGATTGGCTGGAATGGTTTTGGTTGGGGGTTGGCAAGTTATGATAGTAGCAATGTCAAGCTGAAGCTTACATGAGAGTGACCTCCTGAGTAGCCTCTCAATTCTATTTGAACTCTCTCAGCCACTGATACCTTATTAGTTACACTTCTTTTCCCCCTGTTGGTCAGGATAGCATTGTTGATCTCACAGTGCCAGAGCCAGACTCATTTCTGGGAGTCATCTCCCATGCTGCCAGAGAGTCCCTGGATGTCATGTCCCATGTAGGGGGAGGGCAATGATTTCACTTGCAGAGCTGGGCCTAGAGACAGTGATGCCATGTCTGAGCAACAAAAGAGGTCCTCCAGAAGTAACTCTTAGGCACACCTATAAGTAGGCTAAGCTTCTCTTCTGTATACATAAGCCACACAAGAGCAAGCCTCAAGATCAAGGGGTTGGCCTATTGATTTGGGTTGTCCCTAATGTTTGACACAGTATCAGGGGTTTCTCTGGTAGTAAAGTGTTGCTTCCACAGGACTGGAGCATGAAGGATATTAAGGAATGACGAGAGAGAAAGATGGGATCAGGGGGTCTGAAGATTAGTGACAACAGACTACAGACAACTTTATTCTTAACCAGATCCAGCCTATATACTACAGGGTGACAAAAGGCATGCATGCATTTCCCGAGGGAACAGAGTGTTTATTTTTCAGTGCTCTCTTCCTTCATACTTATTTATTTATTTATTTTTCCTACATGGGCAGGCACCGGGAATCAAACCCGGATTCTCTGGCATGGCAGGCAAGCGTTCTTGCCTGCTGAGCCACCCATGGCCCACCCTCTTCCTTCATACTTAACATAACCATTTGGGGTAAACATTCTCTTCCTCCCAGACTGCTCTACATAACAATCTCCACAGTTTACTGCTGCCAGCACCCTGACGCCAGCTGCTCCCAACAAATTCTGTGGGTCTTGTTTTAGCCCTTAGTCCTACAGTGAAGTATAATAGTCCCATATTTTTTCTCCCATCCCTCAAGGGACTTTGCCAATAAAAATGTGCTGTGCTTTTGATTCTTTTTTAATTGTGATTTTACTTTGGATTTCCCTAATAACAAATGATGTTTAGCACTTTTTAAATGTGCTTAAAGGCCATTCACATACTTCATTTTGAAGTGCTTTTGAAATCTTTTGTCTCTTTTTAAAGATTTAGCCATTTGTCCTTTTATTTTGTCTTTCTTCTTGGGTCTCCCTACATATATGTATTTCTATACCTATACGTACACACACACAGAGAAGGAGAGATGTGATATGTATATCATAGGGAATTTTGTTCACCACACTTTTTGGGAGGGAAGACATGCATTTGCTGTCTTCCACAGCAGCTGTACCATTTTACATTCCCACCAGCAATGAATGAGTGTTCTGATTTCTCCATGTCCTCTGCAACACTTAGTTTGAGTGTTGTAGTTTTCTGTTTTTTTTTTAATAGTAGCCGTTATAGTGGGTGTGAAATGATATCTCATTTTAGTATTGATATGCATTTCTTTAATAGCTACTGATGTTGAGTATCTTTTCACGTGTTTTCTGGCCATTTGTATATCTTCTTTGGAGAAATTTCTATTCAAGTCTATTGCCCATTTTTCCATTGCATCGTCTTCTTATTGTTGAGTTGTAAGATTTCTTTATATGTTCTAGATATTAGACCTGTATCACCTCTGTGGTTTCCAAATATTTTTTTCCCATTGAATGTAGTGTATTGGTTAGGTTCTGGTGTCAACTTGGCCAGACGATTATGCCCAGTTGTCTTGTCAGACAAGTACTGGCCTGACCATTGCTTCAAGGATATTTCCTGGCTGGTTAATTAGGTCATCAGTCAGTCAGTTGATCACATTGGCAGCTGATAACATCTGACATCAGCTAAGGCATGTCTCTCACCACAGGATAATTCATTCAGTTGAAGGCTTTTGAGGAAGAAGACTCTTTCATTCCTTCTTTAGCCAGTGAGCCTCTCCTGTGGAGTTCACCCGGACCCTTCATTGGAGCCATTAGCTTCACCGCCTGCCCTTCGGATTTTGGACTCTTCCATTCCCACAGTTGCATGGGACACCTCTATAAATCTCATATTTACAGATCTCTTCTGTTGTTTCTGTTTCTCTAGAGAACCCTAACACAAGTTGGTTGTCTTTTCCCTTTTGTGATGAAGTCCTTTGATGCACAAAAGTTTTTCTTCATTTTGATGAGGTCTCATTTATCTATTTTTTCTTTTGCTTCTTGTGCTTTGAGTATAAAATCTAAAAAACCATTGCCTAGCACAAGACCCTGTAGATGCTTCCCTATGTTTTCTTCTAGGATTTTTATAGTCCTGGCTCTTATATTTAGGTCTTTGATCCATTTTGAGTTGATTTTTGTATATGGTTGAGATAGAGGCCCTCTTTCATTCTTTTGCATATAAATATCCAGTTCTCCAAGCACCAATTGTTGAAGACACTATTTTTTCCCCAGGTGAGCAGACTTGCGAGCATTATCAAAAATCAATTGCCCATACTCCTATGTAGGATATCACTCCCAGGGGTGTAAATCTCCCTGGTAATGTGGGACCTGACATCAAGAGATTGAGAAAGACTTCTTGACAAAAGGGGGAAGAGAGAAATGAGACAAAATAAAGCCTCAGTGGCTGAGAGATTTCAAGCAGAGTCAAGAGGTTATCCAGGAGATTATTTTTATGCATTATGTAAATACCCTTTTTTAGTTTATGATGCATTGGAGTGGGTAGAGGGAAGTACCCGAAACTGCTGAGCCATGTTCCAGCAGTCTTGATTCTTGGAGATGATTGTATAAAGATATAAATTTTACAATGTGGCTATGTGATTGGGAAAACCTTGTGTTGGATGCTCCTTTTATGGACAGACGAGTGAAACAACATGGATAAAAAATAAATAAATAATGGGGGGGAAGGGCAAAATAAATTGGGTCAATGGAAATACTAGTGGTCAATGAGAAGGAGGGGTAAGATGTATGGTATGTATGAGTTTTTTTTTATTTCTATTTTTCTGGAGTGATGCAAGTGTTCTTAAAAATGATTGTGGTGATCAATACACAACTGTGTGATTATATTGTGAACCACTGATTGTACACCATGCATAGAATGTATGTGTGTGACGATTTCTCAAAAAAATATGTAAAGTAAATAAATAAATAAACTGGGGAGCATTTCAGATTTAAAAAAATTAGTTGGTCATAGATGTGAGAATCTATTTCTGAGCTCCCAAATAAATTCCATTGATCAATATATCCATCTTCCTGCAAGTACCATACCGTTTTGACCACAGTAGTTTTGTAATAAGCTTTAAAGTCAGGAAGTATGAGTCCTCCAACTTCATCCTTTTTTTTTTTCAAGATATTTTTGGCTATTCAGGTCCCCTTTCCTTTCCAGAAAAATCTACTTTTCCACTTCTGCAAAGCAGGTTATTGGAATTTTGACTGAGATTGCACTGAATCTGTAAATTATCTGGGGTAGAATTGTAAACTAGTGAATTTTTCATTTCAGATATTTTATTTTTCAGTTCTAGAATTTCCATCTGTTTTTGTTGTTCCTATTTCTCTATTGAGTTTCCCCATTTGTTCACTCACTGTACCACCTATTCCTTAAATCTTTTTATATACACATCACACATGCATACACACACACACACACTCACACACACACACACACACATATATCACATATGTAACAGATGCATTGTAGTCTTTGACTTATAATTCCAACATTTGAGTCATTTATGAGTCTATTTCTATTGACTGGTTTATTTCCTGATTATGAGTTATATTTATTTATACCTTGTACACTTAGTAACTTTTCACTATATGCTGTATGTTGTCAATTTTGTTGCCTTTCTTTAAATAGTACTGAGTTTTGTTCTAACATGGCATTTTAAACTGATTCTGTTGAAGTTTGGTTTTCTCAGGGTGAGTCTAGTGTAGTCTTTATTCTAGGGCTAGGTTAGCCCTACTCCTAAGGTCTGGGCTTTCTGAACTCTCAACTAAATGCTAAGTCCTCATCAAGGTTTATTAACCCTGGCTGGGTCAGGGATCTAACACTATCTAACCCTATGCATCCCAGAATCTCATCCAGCTCTAATGGCCCAGGAGGAATTCTCTGCCAGGTCTCACAGAATCTCATCCTGTGTTTTCATAGTTTAGTAATCTGTCAGAGACTAAAGGGAACCCCTAGGCATATTTCCGGGGCTACTTTTCTGTGGCACTACATCCTGCAAATGCTAGATGCCCCAGTAATCCCGAATCTAATCTCTGTATGTTCTGCCCAGTTGACTGCCCCTTTGTCCTTGGACTCCTTTTTTCCTGTGCTGGAAAGCACACCCAGGCAGAACATGGCCCTCACCTCATACATTTCCCTCCTCTCAAAGATCACAGTCCTATGCTGTCTACCCACTATCAAGACCCCTCTCCTTGTTCAGGGAGATTCCAGAAGTTTTACCCTAACTCTTATCCTTTTAAGACCTGTGTTCTTCTAGCCCTAGCCTTCATCCTGTGTTCTCCTGTGTGGACTTTGACCAGTTTGATGCTTGGCTTGAGACCCTGTTTCTCTGGGCTTTGGCTCAGAGAGAGGCACAGGGCTCTTCCCTTGGGACTCAGGGCTGGGTGGCCATATTCAGCTCACACCAGGGGAAGTTCCAGGGACCCTCTGCAGGGTGCCTCTCTGGAGGTCAGATGGGATGGAGCAACTGATCTATCAGAAGGCAGGCCCCAGACTGAGAGTGGAAAATATCGTGGGCACTGGCCAATCCGAATAAATACTATGGTACAACCAGCAAAGGAAGACTGGTGTACACTTGTGAAATATTAGCCCATCAGGCTGCTCCCAATTGAAGAAGTCCAGATATTCCATATCTAAAATCATCTCACTCATAGAAGGAAATCACATCCAGGCGCTTATGGCCTTCGCTCTCTGATGTTTCTCTCTCTCTATTCAGGCTTTATAAATAGGAATCAACAAGTCAGGCCCTTAAGAAAATGGAAACAGATGTGTCCCTTCCTTGGGCATACCCATATTAACCTAACATGTCTTCCCTCTTTTTATTAAACTTCTTTTTTAATAAATTTTGCTATTTATGCCTACTGGCCCTCTTGTCTCTAAATTCTTTTAGTTTTGAGATGATTAAGCCTGGATCTAGGCTCAGCTGGCCCCACTGTCACCAGGGATCAGTTACATATGCTGGCATGCCAGCCAGGAATGATTTCAAAAGATCCCAGGAGTGCAGCATCTTCCAAGTAAGGCACTGGCCCTCGAGACCTGCATCTCAATAATGGGCAGTATGTCCAGCATCCCGATAGCCCCCTGAAAAATGGGAATAATCTGCTGACCACCGAATTGAGAATAAATAAGTTAATTTCTAATTGTAACATTGCTTGGCCTCAACAGAAATTGGGAGGTGGAGAATGGCCAGAAAATGGCACTCTTGGGTTTAATGCCATTCTCCAGTTGAGTCTTTTTTGTAAAAGAGAAGGGAAATGACCTGAAATTCCTTATGTCCAGCTCTTTATGGCTCTTTATCAGGACAAGGCCATGAATAGAGCTTGTAAAATGTGTTATTTTAAGGGGGAATTAAGAGATGAATCCTTTCTGTCTCGTGAAGGGATGGAGGCAGATATTTTAAATGACCCACTGTTAGCTAAATCTCCAAAGTGTAAAACCTCAAAAAAACTTGAAGAGACTTGGAAGCCCACTGAGCTCCCTCCTTATTCAACTCCAGTGGGCACAGTGGAGCGCCTTACCACTCCTGGGAGAAGGGGAAAAGCAGGAAATGGAATGTATCCTCTCTGGGAAGTAGCCAATCAGGGATATGAGGAACTATAAAGGTCTACATTCCTTTCTCTATGACCAACTTAGCAGAGTGTGAGAAACAATTAGGAAAATTTTCTAAAGACCCCTCCATGCTTCTGGAGGAATTTAAAAACCTGGTCCTCACCTATGAGTTCACTGGGGAGACATTCAAGCCAATCTCTCCTCCTGTCTCATTCCCCAGGAGAAATAAAGGATTTCAGCAAAAGCCCAAGGGCATGCAAGGAAGCCGCATGGAAAACAGCAGGGCCAAACGCAGACAGGGGAGACTTACTGGGGCTATGAAACAACATATAGTCATGCAGATCCAGACTCTGAGGAAAAACACATCATGCTAAAAATCTACTTTATAGGCCACCAGCTTCTGACATAAGAAGAAAACTGCAAAAGATGTCCTCAGGACCCCAAGTGCCTATAAATGACCTTATGAGGACTGTCTTTTCTGTCTTTAATAACCGAGACTGAGTTGTGGCAGAGAAAGCAAGGAGAGGCTGGAATAAGGCACAGCTCTTAGCTTTGGCTATAAACGGTAACCAGCCACTTCACAGCCTCTAGGGGCAGAAGCCACAGGGAACCTGCCGTCAATGCAGAGAGTTGGGGCACTGGAAGCAGGACTGCTCCCAAAGCCCAAAGGAGTCCCGAGGGTGGAAAGAGCCTCCAGGGACTGTCCACAAGGCAGGAAGAGAGGACACTGGGCTGGAAAGTGGGTCCAGCCCCCAAGGGGGAGTGAGTTCTCTCCAAAAAGCCCTGTTGGCTGCCCCCGACCAGAACTGAAGGGACCTGGGACCAGTGGCTCCCTGGATCCCACCAAAGGACATTGGAATCACAGAGCCCCAGGTGTGTCTAGACATGGCGCGTTAAGACCATTAATTTTTGCAATTGATATGGGAGTCATATTCTGTCTTAACCTCTCTCCTCTAAAACCTGTCCCATAGTGGGAGTAGATGGGAAGTCTTGAGCTCTAGCCTTCACCCCTCCTCTGCCCTGCTGGACAGTCCTTGCCTTTTTGGGAATGACCTAGCACCCCTTCATTTGGAGTCTAGCTCCTTCCTTCAGGATGTAGATGATTGATTAATATGCAGTCCTACAACAAAAGCTCCCATCAGGGACACCATTGCTCCCCTTAATTTCCTAGCCAAACAAAGTTGCCTGAATTTTACCTTCTAAAGCTCAAATTGCCTAACAGAAGGCTCTTTACCTTGGGTTTATCCTCTCTGCAGGGAAGCGCTCTTTGTTATCTGAAAGAATCCGAGCAATACTCTCAGTGCCACCCACTGAGATGTAAACCCAGACCAAAACATTAAAAAGTAAGCATTCAGGTGGGCCACAGGCAGAGTTCTCGCCTGCCACGCCAGAGACCCCCAAGTTGGATTGCTGGTGCCTGCCCATGCCAAAAAAAAAAAAAAAAGAAGCATTAAAGGGCAGCAAGGAAGTGGCAATAGCAAAATTATTACTGTTTCAAAATGCATTGAGTATATTCTGACAGGTTTTATTTTTATAGCAATTGTACATTGTGAGATGTTTGCTTGGAGACAGGTTCCAAAATTATTTTGGTAACTTTAGTATGAAGGATATAAAGAATGTGCTTTTTTTTTTTTTTTTAAAGGGAAAAGAGTGTCGTCTCGTCCTAAGATTGAATGAATGGTTGTTACAGAATGAGGAAAAGATGAGACAAAACCTGTGGATATGGAAGGTTTAGAAAGTTGGTGGAGAGAGAAATTGTGGTCAAAGTTAAGGAAAGTGTAATGGGGTCTAAAATATACTAGTGCAAAACTGAGCAGGACGACAGCCACCTACCCAAAAGAAGAGAAGATTTCTGAAGTCAAGAGGTTAAATCAGGGACAGCCACTGCTTCATTTCTTTCTCATGAGAAAGGACACCTGCCAGGTAAGGGGAAGCAGGCGAGGCCACTGGCTGTGCACACTAACCAAGACAATGTAGACCCCCTGATGCCATTGCCCCCCCCCCTGCTCACCCATCCCCCATTGGCTGGGAGTTGTGGGTTTGCAGTCTAGAGCGGGAAAACTAATCCAATTAGGAAGAGACACGGCCCTCCCTTAGGAAGGTCTGAGGTTACAGTTACAGCCCCCTGGTGGACGTGGATTCCGGGAAATGGACTGGCCTTGAAAAAAGCAAAACTTAGTTTGCTTTTTTGGGATTTAAACAAGGACCCAGGATGTGGGAGGGTGCGCAGATCTGAGTCATTTTGTTTCGTGAGACGAGGCCATTTTCCCTATTTCCCTCAAAACTGAAAACTCAGTTTTCTGTTTAAATGACAGTTTTCTTAATTCATTATTCCATCGTCAGTGCAGGGTTTTCCTTAAGTGGTAGTGCAAATGCAAAAAATCTAGAGTTTGGCAAAATAATTTCTTATGTCTGTTAACATTAGGATACCCTTAATTGCTCAAAGCAAAACTTCTAAGTCTTTTCCTCAACTTTAATTAAGTAAGAAAACAAATATTGTTTCAAACCTGACTACCTTTAATGCTTTGCTTCCTTAAGGTCAACCCTAAAATATGTATATATAAAAACTACATGTATCTTTTATTACAAACAGTTGCAAAAATTTATTCTTTCACCTTATAAAATTAAGTGTCAAAAATAGCTAAATTCATTTAATATATTATAAGTTGCATTAAAAACATTCAGTATTATCATTAAATTTCCTTGGCAATTGCACTGTTTCACTCTAATGTTTCTCTAAAAGTGTTTGCCATAAACTACAAATCAGAAATTCATCTTCAATAAAAAGAAATTTTTAAAGAAGCCCAGGAAACTTTATCAATTATGTTCTGTTAACTAACATAACCCTGCTTATATTAAAAAGAAACTAAACCTCTGTTTTCATTAAAGTATTTTGCAAATACATTCCATCTCCAAGTAATGTTAGCCTCCTGTGGAGTATACTTCCACCTATCTTCAATTAATTGGAACAATTAAATAATAACTGTCTTTAACCAATGTCCCCCAAAGTGGCAACCACCTAATTCTAATACTTTCTATAACTATTCCCTCTCTGTTCTACATGTTATCTCTATTGTCAGAGCACATCTAACAGGATCTGCTCATCTGTGACATTTGTTTGGAATAGCTCAACCTGGAAAACTACTAAAGGTGGCATCCTGGGCACCAGAACTGTTGACTCAACTGCCCACCAGCACATGGAATGGCTGTTCACATTCAAATGTGACCAGGACATCATTATATGACAAAATAAACGAAGGGGGGTGGGGGGCAAAGCAGCTCTAAGTGAGCCAGAGTATTCCTGCCTTCCACCAAATACTATTGTCATTCTCAGCATTGCAGGCTGTAAACCTCTAACCTCCTGTTTCCACACTCAGGGACTTATGTGGAAGAGGTGGTGGAAATATTATAAGGGTGGTGGGATGGGGTAGATTGTAAAATAATATTTTTGCCTTTTCCAATGTTTTTTTGCATTTTCTAATATCCCCAGCCCTTCCAACATTGTCAGCAATTGTGCACATTCCTACATATAATCTCTCAACTCTGAAAACACCAAAATTTATCCCTCAACCTCGCTTTAAGATTAAAGGCATTGAACTCTTTGGGGTGGGGGTTGGGGATGGGGGATATTGAAGCAGGATAAAATAGGACAACTGTATATCCCTGGGTTCCTGTCAGCTCTGAAAGAGTTAACAGACAACTCCTCGTCCCTTGTTTCTTATCTCGCTCCAAAGGAACTAATACTGAGCTGCAAGTTTCCTGGGACAAAAAGTTCCCTAAAGCTTCCAAACCTCCCCAAACTATTAAAGCTTATAAAATTCTGTGTCCAAAGTAAACCTTTAGTTAATAACAGGAAGCATAGGGTCATAAAGATTGTTAACTATTTGCCCAAAGACAAATTTCAGGTATGTGACAACAAACCATGACTTCACTAGCTATCTCCTCCTAAAACAAAGAAGACACCTAGTATTCAAAGGTTGCTATGGAAATCTGCCACTGGTAAAACATTCCTATAAAATGAGCTGGTCTGCTCCACTCAGTGTGCGTGTCCCTCCCTTAGGCATGCCTGCTAAATTCTCTAACATGTACTCTCTTTATTAAATTTCTCTTTTAATAAACTTTACTACTTATGCCTAAATAAAAAAAGGAAACAGAGGTGGTGTTTCTGCTAGTGCAACTGGAATTAAGCAACCCAGAACCTCTGTCTTTGGCTTCTAATGCTAGGCACATGTAGTGTCTTTAGATCCTATGGAGTTTCTTTGCCCTACCTCATAGCCAAAAATGAGCTCACCCTTGGGGCCCCAGGATCCCTGGGAGAGGGGAAAAGTAGCTGAAAGGAAAAGCAGTCTTTCCGCTCTGACAGGTCTGGAGTGGCTGCAGGCTGTGCGTGCCACTGCCAACCCCAGATCCACCCCGGGTGAGTCCCTGGGCCAGCTGGACTCACCTTCAAGGCTACAGGTTTATTGAAAGCCTGTGGAAGCAGGGAATTCTCAATCACAGGAAGTTGAAGTGAGAATGTCAAGGTTTCAGCAGCATAAGAAGACATTTAGGGGATTTCTGAGTGAGAAGTTACAATAATTGGTTGGCAGTAAAATTTGTTTATTTACATAGAAGGGACTTATGAAAGGGGAACATTGATTAACAAAGCATATTTGTTGGATTTTAGAGACCAGTTAACCACAATGTTGCAAAAGTTGCAACTTTGTTGAGTCTGCTGGCTCTCCAAGGAAGTCTGGTCCTTGGTTCCATTATACCTTGAGAAAAGTCCCCGCAACATGTCAAAAAGGGGGCCGCTCCTGGCGACTCCGAGGGCTGGCTGTTTTGTTTTTATTTAACACCACTGAGGGTGTTGACAGCTCCTGCCAGGGAGACTTGGAGAGCCCTTCTACCTTCCCGTCTCCACCTACCTGGCTTAACTCCAGGGCTTTCTACCCTGAACCAGCCCCATCCTGACCATCCAGGCCCTGGGGTCACAGAGTGGTAGCTAGGGGCACCCAGGTGTACCCTCACTTGGGAACAAGCACCCAGCTCCCCTTTCCATCTTCCAGCCACCTGAGCCTGAAGCTTCCAGCAGCAGAGACTCATTAATGGTTGAAGAAAATACATTTGGGATACATTTTGGTGCTTTCAGAGTTGAGAGAGTGTATGTAGGAGTGTGCACAATTGCTGACAATGTTGGAAGGGCCGGGGGATATTAGAAAATGCAAATGTCTCTATGATGGAGCAGTCAAATCCCAGGCAGGAAGGGCATCTGGGAATAGCCCCAAGTGTGCATGCATCATGGCTGTGGGGCATGTGAGCTCCTCATGTTGGCAGCAAAGGCAGAGGCCCCCCAGAGTCTGTCAGATGGGAAAGGAAGCAGTGTGGCTTTGTGGGAAAGCATCAGCTTTGAATTCTGACTGCCACGCCTCATTGCCATTGTCTACTTTCTACTAGCTAAATGAACCTGCTTAACCTCCCTGAGCCTCAGTTTTGTAATATGTAAAATGGGGTACCAGTATCTAGCTGTGGTGAAGGGGGAGGGGGACTAAATAAAGCAATGCATACACAGCATGCTGCACTGCCTCCGGCACCTAGCAGGATCTAACAAATACTATTTCAACTTTACCCCAAGGAGGAAGGGATGCTAAATCCCATCTCTCCACTCCAGGATGTTCTCTTCTATTTTTCCTTTGCTTGCAGCACAGTCAAGTCCAGAGGTCCACCTCTCCTTGGAAAAAGCCCTGTTAATATCCTTCTTGCCTGGCAGTCAAGCAGTGACCCAGAAACACAGACCTGAGAACTGTGATGCCCAAGGAGGAGGAGGCTAAAGCTAGAAGAGCAAGGTCCTGAAAGAACAAGAACTAGGGCAAAACTTCTGGGCTCTCCCAGAATAAGGATGAGAGGAACCTTGGTATTGGGCAGACAATACCAGGCTGTGATCTTTGAGAGAAGGGAAACATATGAGGTGAGTGCCTCATTCTGCCTGGGTGTGCTTTCTAGACTGCCACAGAGGAAAAAGGAGCCCAAAGAGAAAGGGGCAGTCTACTGGGCAGGACATACAGAGGTTGGAGTTCAGGAACAAGGAAAGACTGCCCCCTCTCGCTACTCCTTTCAACATCATATCAGAAGTCCTAACTAATCCAACAGACCGGGAAGAAAGAAATACAGCAGTGTTAATTCACAGATAATATGATTGCATATATAGAAAATCCCAAAGAACTTACAAAACAAAACCTGGAACTAAAAAATAATTTTAGCAATGTTTTAAGATACAAGGTTAATGTACAAAAGTCAATTGTTTTCCTATATACCGGCAGTGAACAATTGGCATTTGAGATTTAAAACACGACCCCATTTACTTTAGAAAACAATAGAAATAGTTAGGTATAAAAATAATAAAATATATACAATTTTCTAAAGGAAAAAAATCTACAAAGCTCTAATGAAAGAAATCTAAGAGGATTTTCATAAATGGAGAGATATTCCATGTTCATGGATAGGAAAACTCAGTATTATTAACATGTCAGGTTTTCCCAAATTTATATATAAATTCAACATAATTCCCATCAAATTCCCAGTAGATTATCTTGTGGATATCAACAAATTGACTCTAAAGTTTATTTGGAAAGTCAAAAGACCCTGAATAGCCAACATCATAACTGGAGAAGAACAAAGTTGGAGGACTAATATTATCCAATTTCAAGATTTATTATAAAGCTCCAGTGATCAAGATAACATAATATTGGTGAAAGACTAGACAGATAGATCAATGAACAGAATAGGAAACCCAGAAATAGACCCACACAAATATAATCAACTGATCTTTGACAAAGGACCAAAGGCAATTCGATGGAGAAAGGATGGCCTTTCCAACAAAAATGGTGCTGGAACAACCAGACATCCACATGCCAGAAAATGAATGTAGACACAGAATTTACACCTTTCACAAAAATCAATTCCAAAATGGTCCATACAAAAGATGTCAATAATCCAAATTCTCATCAACAGACAAATGGATTAACAAAATGTGGTATATACATAGGATGGAATATTATGCAGCAGTAAAATGAAATGACGTACTAAAGCACATGACAAGATGGGTGAGCCTTGAGGACATAATGCTGAGTGAAATAAGCCAGATGCAAAAGGATAGATACTGTAGGATCCACTTTTATGACTATGGTAAAGGTAAAATCAGAGGCTTATAATACAGAAAATAGGGGACTTAGAGATACATTGAAGCTAGATATGCATGAATGGTTAGCTAATGAGGTTGATCTCAAATGAAGGGGAGTAGATAGAAGTGAAAGCAGTTCTCTAGTGGGTCTATAGGTAATATACCATATTGAAGAAGAGCAAGATTGAAAGGGGTTGTATAGACTTATGTGTTCCACTGATTAACACTAGCAATATAAATAGGTTATTGCAGGAACTGCTTCAAGGGTGTGATTTGTGTATGTGGGGTGTTTGGGTCCAGAATGCAGGGAGGGGCTGCTATGGGCTATGTTTAACAGGAAAACATCAGCAGTACTACAGCAATAGCAGGAGTAAATAATGGGGAGAGGGACAAAAGTTAAGGGGACGTTTAGATTTCTCATTTGGTGAAGATGTGCTTATTAGTTAACTTTCTCTTGGGCACAATGAAATTATCTAAGATTGAGAGTGTTGATGGACTGTGGACTTTGGCATTATACCTGATGTCTGATGAATACAGGTGGCTGATGGATGCACTGAATGAGAAGTAGACTGGTAAATGATGTTATGATCGAATATTGTACTGCTACAAAAAGGAATGAAGTGGTGAAGCATGCAACAATGTGAATGAACCTGTGGGACATTTGGTGAGACAAAAGAGGCCAGAAATGAAAGAACAATTATTGTATGGTCTCCTTTAGAAAATGCTTATAAGAAAACAGGGGCCTAGATTGTTAACTCTTATAGCAGTCACATTTAGTCCAGAGTGGTAATTATTATTTCTGGATTTGGAGAGGCTGTTTTATATATCTATAACCTGGTATTTAGAGATAAGAATGAAGCCGATCAGGTCAGGATTAAGGTACTTCAGAACACAGGGGTTAGGAAGACATTGTCTATATTTTAGAGCCATACCTACTCTTTGAAACTAACAGAAGAAAGATTTATTGTGTTCAGAACCTAACGCAACCTGTCTGGATAGTTTATTTGAACAACTGAAACACAGGGAGCCCAAAATAAGAATAAGGACCTTTAATCCTGTATAGTTTAATGTAGTCCCTGGATACATTCTAGAATATAGCAAGCAGATAATCAAAAGATATTGGCAAAGTCCCTTGAAGGATGGGGGAAAAAAAAATGAAACTATTAAACTTTACTATCAGGGAATCCCCTGGTACTGTTTCAAACACTGGGGACACCCAAGTCAATAGGCCAAGCCCTTGACCTTGAGGCTTACTCTTATAAAGCTTATATAGATAGCAGAGAGTTTAGCCTACCTATAGGTATGCCTAAGAGTTACCTCCGTTGTTTTTAAGATATGACCTCACTCTCTCTAAACCCAACTCTGTAAGTGAAATCATTGCCCTCCCCTCTACATGAGACATGACATCCAGGGGTGAAGGTCTCCCTGGCAACATGGAAGATGACTCCCAGGGATGAGTCTGGCCCTGGTACCATGGGATCAACAATTCCATCCTGACCAAAAGGTGGAAAAGAAGTATAATTAGTAAGGTATCAGCGGTTGAGAGAATTCAAACAGAGTCGAGAGGCTACTCTGGAGGGCAATCTTATGCAAGCTTCAGTTAGACATTGATACCTCTCATAACTTGTGAAACCCCAACCAAAACTATTCCAGCCAATCCTAAAGAACATTTAGGGCATTATATAAGATTCTACAGAGGTTCCATTCACTAGGATAACTTTCCAGAAACCTACAACCTCTATATGGGTCCCCGGACCAGGTAAGTTCTGAAATGCAGAGGGGCCAGCCTCTCCAGAACATCACCTAGTTCCATCCCCCTATCCCATGTTATCAACAGCCCCTTCCAACATGAAAAAGTTAGAATGGGCATAGCCCAAATATCCCTAAAGAATGGGATATAAAGATCAAAAGTGATGGTAGAGTTATAGAGAGAAGGTAGGATTTAATAAATATGATTGATGAAGCATTAAATTGATATTTTAGTTTCCAGTATCTTAGAGCAGCTAGAAGTAAAAACCTAATATTGTGGAATTGTAACCCATACCAAACTCCGAAATCTGCTCTACAACTAAATGTTGTGCTGTACTTTGAAATTTATTGCTTTTTGGTATATCTGTTATTTTTCACAAAAAAAGAAAAAAAAATTCTTTCTAGCCTCCTATATTTTGGAGCAGCTAAAAGGAAAAATCTGAGATGATAGTATGGTAGCCCATGACAAACTCTGGGATCTTTCCTATAACTACTTGTTGAAGAGTGCTCTGAAAATTATTGTTTTTTTCTTTCTTTCTTTGTATATATGTTATATTATACAATAAAAAAGTTTAAAAAAAGAGTTAAAATTTAAAAAATACTTAAAAAAACACAAAATTTTCATAGCCGTAAATGTAAAACTCAGAACAACAAAACTTCTAGAAGAGACAATACAAGAAAGTCCAGATGACCCTGGATTTGGCAATGACTTCTTATTTATACTTCAAAAGCACAATCCATGAAAGAAGACTTGACATCTTGGACTTCATTAAAATTAAAAACTTCTGCTCTATGAAGGACACCATTAAGAGGATGAAAAGACAAGCCACAGATGGGAGAAAATATTTGCAAAACACATATCTAACAGAGTACTTGTATTCAAAATATAAAATGATCTTCAAAAATTCAAAACAAGAAAGCAAACAACCCAGTTACAAAATAAGCAAAACAGCTGAAAAGGTGCCTCACAAAAGAAGATACACAGATAGCAAATGAGCCTATGCAAAGATGCTCAACATCATGTGTTATTAGAGAACTGCAAATTAAAACAAGATAATATTGTATACCTATTAGTACTGTATACTACTGTGTACCTACTACTATATACCTTTTTGGCAGAGACCTAACACATTAACATCAAATGCTGACAAGAATGGGGAGCAATGGGATCTCTCAAACATTGCTGGTGGGAATGCAAAATGGTACCACTGCTTTGGAAGACAGTTTGATAGTTTCTTAGAAAGTTAACATAAGCTTACCATATGATCCAGCATTACGCTTCTAGGTATTTACCAAAAGAGCTGAAAATTTTACATTCACACAAAGATCTGCACATAAATATTTATAGCAGCATGATTCATAATCACCAAAATCGGAAGCAACCAAGATGCCCTTCCATTGGTGAATGGATAGACAAAAAGTGTGACATTTCCTTACACTGGAATATCACTCAGCAATAAAAAGAAGCCATGAAAAGACATGGAGGAATCTTAAATGCATATTGTTAAGTGAAAGAAGTCAGTCTAAAAGGCAATTGAGTCAATGATTCCAACTATATGACATTGAGAAAAAGGCAAAACTGTAGACACAGTGGATTAGTGGCACATAGACATGGAAGATGTCAACCCAATCTCAATGAGCTGATGGTCTTGTGGGAGGACTACATAAGAACACAGATGATGAATAAATACAGCAAGTACCATAAATTGCAATGAGAGTGTGAAGATGCATGTCTGGTGTTTTTGCTAGCTGCTGGAATACGATATACCAGAAATAGAATGGCTTTTAAAAGGGGGAAATTTATTAAGTTGCAAGTTTACAGTTCTAAGGTCATGAAAAGCTCCAAATAAAGCAAGTATATAAAAATGTCCAAATTAAAGCACCAGCAAGAGGTTACCTTCCCTCAAGAAAGGCCAATGAAGTTCAGTTTCTCTCTCAACTGGAAAGGCACATGGGGAACATGGCGACATCTGCTAGTTTTCTCTCCAGGCTTATTGTTTCATGATGTGCCCCCAAGGACATATTCCTTCTTCATCTCCAAAGATCTCTGACTATGTGGGCTCTGGCTCACATCATTTTCGTGACTCTAAAAAGGGACTCTCCAAAATGTTTCCTCTTTTGAGGATTCTAGTCAAGGCCCACCTGGAACGGGTAGGGTCACATCTCCTTCTAATCAGAAGTTAACACTCACAATTGGTGAGTCACATCTTCATGGGAACAATCAAAAAGGTCCCAGCCAGCAATATTGAATGAGGACTAAAGGACATGGCTTTTCTGGGGTCTACCACAGATTCAAACCGGCATATCTGGTTATGGAGGAGAGGTAAAATTCCTTAAAAAATATGACATTTGATTAGGCCTAAGAGTCATCCCCAAGAGAACCTCTTTTGTTGCTCAGATGTGGCCTCTCTCTCCAGCCAACACAACAAGCAAACTCACCACCCTCCCCCTGTCTATGTGGGACAGGACTCCCAGGGGTGTGGACTTTCCTGGAAATGTGGGACAGAAATCCTGGAATGAGCTGAGACTAAGCATCAAGGGATTGAGAAAACCCTTAGAATGAGCTGAGACCCAGCATCAGGAGATTGAGAAAACCTTCTTGACCAAAAGGGGAAAGAGTGAAATGAGACAAAATAAGTGTCAATGGCTGAGAGATTCTAGAGTCGAGAGGTTATCCTGGAGGTTATTCTTATGCATTAAATAGATATCACCTTGTTAGTCAAGATGTAGTGGAGAGGCTGGAGGGAACTGCCTGAAAATGTGGAGCTGTGTTCCAGTAGCCATGTTTCTTGAAGATGATTGTATAATGATATGGCTTTCACAATGTGACTGTGTGATTGTGAAAACCTTGTGTCTGATGCTGCTTTTATCTATCTTATCAACAGATGAGTAAAACACATGGAATAAAGATGAATAATGGGGGAACAAATATTAAAATAAATTTAGAGTGAAATGCTGGTGATCAGTGAGGGGGAGGGGTGGGGGTATGGTATGTATGAATTTTTTTCTGTTTTCTTTTTCTGAATAGATGCAAATGTTCCAAGAAAGGATCATGATGATGAATATGCAACTATGTGATGATATTGTGATTATATATGTAGGACGGAATGATGAAAAATTACGAATGTTTGTGTTTGGTATTTAAAAAAAAATTTTTTTAAATAATAAAAAAATATGACATTTGAAAGGAGAATTAAGGGTTGAATGGAATTTTCACTGATGGAGTTGGAGGTAGGGGTTGAGAAATACAACCTGAAGAAAGTGTGAAACTGGAGGGGATTACACAGTAAGTTTAAGATCATTAAATATTCCAAACTGGTTGACATGAAAGCTACCAAAATAGTGCATGGAGACTACAGTTGAAGTAAAAGACCCTCTTACTCTGTGTCCCCATAACATAATGCAGCATTTAACACATACTTGTGACTGGTGAGTGTTGAAAATAAAAGATCAAATTAAAACATGCATTAAAATAACAAAAAAGCACCAGGACAACTATAGAATAGTAATAATATCCAGCAGCATTTATTATTGTTGAAACTCCTAGGTTAAGGCAAGTCAGGTGAAGGCAAGGTTGTGACAAAATTTGAGGTATAAGGAAGAATAGCATGTAATGAGAATGAATTGTACGTAAAATGAATGGAAAATAAGTTTGGGGCCTTATGGGAAAGCTTTGCATGCCATCCTGTAGGATTTGGACAGCATCTCAAACACAACAGGGAATCATGATGGTACATTGTCCCCTGGCCATGTTTTAGTAGCAAACATGAAGAAACAGGTGTGTTGAGAAATGAGTGTGGTGTTTGCACTGAAACTGCACTGGCCATTCATTAATACTGATGAGGTATCTGACCTCAGCCCTGTACTTGGCCTTATAGACCTATCCTCGTGAAGCTTTACAGTGGGATATGGGGACACAGGGAGAGGAAAATGCTCAGATGCATCATGAGGGCACTCCTCATGGAGATGAAAACCTGCCACAGAACAGGATGCAGTTAGCTACGTTGTGCCTGATGAAGAAAAGGAAGGGATGGTCTGCACAGAATCGCGGTCCAGATTCCAAGCAGCATTCCATGACCACCATGGCCGAGGCGGCAGTGGCCTCTGTGCCCTCCTCATTGACCTCCACATAACTCTTGTGCACAAACTTGGACAGGAACAGGTCTCTATTGCCGGACATGGCAGAAAGGTCTGCCTTGGCCACTTGAAAGGCATCAGATATTCCCAAACGTTGAAGCACAGATTCCATGTCATAATCCTCTTCCAGTTTAAATCTTGGAAGGTAGACTTCTACTTCGATACTTCTCATACAGTCTGGTTTGGTCCAGGCCATTAATTTCTCAAAAGTGAGATGGTTTTCCACCTGGAAGACCAGAATGAGACTTTAAGGCTCCCACTTCCATGCATATCTACATGCACACACACCTACTCTTTCTCCTTTGGCAAGGTGGGTGTTGATGTCCAAACAGGACCAGTGGTACCTCTACACACCAGGGGAGTATGTGTGACCTGGCACTCCACTGCTTCACTGCTCCCTACACATACGCATGCCTTCCTTGCCAAACAGAGGACACACCCAGCAGCCTTGAGTTGCAAAGACCATGACGACTTCTCTACTGACCTAACAATTCCCAGGAGAAATCTTTTATTCTATCAATTGCCAATACCCAGATATCTAGAGTTTTTTTTTTTTTTTTCTAACTGTGCTTATTTTTGAAGAGGACAAACCATTGTTGGTAAGAAGACATGATGGGAAAAGAAAGAGCTGCTGTGTGGCCCAAACCAGAAGGGAAGTCTGTCAAGCAGGAGGATTTTGCATGGTTTTTGGAGAAGAGGTGCCCCAGATAGGGTGTGGGCAGAGGGCAAAAATGGGCTGTGGCTTGGGTGAAAGAGACACCATCATACCAGTGGAGTTGTAGCTTATCTATAGGTATAGGATTTGCTCTCCCACTGTAGTGATCCATACTAAAAGGAGAAAGGGAGGGTGGAGAGGCCACATTTTGGGTGTTTCTGGCACCCACTCCAGCACCACACTTCCTATTTCCCTGGCTCTGGCCCTTCCCTCTTCCCTCACCCTTAGCTAGCTTAAAGTATAATATTTTCTCAGACAATATTTCAAGTCTGGAATACAGCCAAGTTTCTTAGATTTTAAAATAATAATGTCAATAGCCATGTTTATGGCATTCATAGAGGGTATAGGATGTGCTAAGCTTGCACATGGTCTGATTTTATTCTCACCATAACTCTATCAGATAGATGTTTTCATTACCCCCATTTTAGAGATGAGAAAACAGAGGCTGAGACAGGTTAAATAATTTGGCAAGACCACACAAATAATAATGGGAGAAGTGGTCTTGAATACAAATCTGACTTACAAGCCTACCCAACACATGAATAGTGTTTAGCTGTCTGGTCTACCCGCCTCTACAACGTGGAAGGTAAATACACTAGAAGGAAATCGCGCCGGAGTTCTAGCTTCAGGAGAAAGGACCTGAAGTGTGTTGGATTCTTTCAGCAGAAATTCAGGTGGCCAGAATGGCAAAACCCCTCCATTACCGTATTTAGGTCCACATCATCGTCAGGAAGCAGAACGACCATGCTCAGCTCCTCCCCCGCGTAAGGCAGTTCCAGGATCTGGGTGCGCACCTCTTTCACGTAGGCAAGTTTAAATGTGGATTCCTGATACATCATCTGCACCGGCTTTTGTTCCTTCTAATGGGAATGAGAAGAAGAGTATGGAATTAAAAATGGATGCTAGAGGGGGGCGCGACGGTGGCTCAGCGGCAGAATTCTCGCCTGCCATGCCAGAAACCAGGGTTCGATTCCCGGAGCCCGCCCATGCCAAACAAACAAAGAAACAAACAAACAAAAAATGGATGCCAGAAAGAGGTAATATAAATTTCCAAAAGCACTGCAAGTGGATCCACCGTTTATCTAGCAGCCAGAATGGAAACAATATTCATACTCTGGCAAACACTTGGAAAATGCCCACCGGCAACTCCTCCTCCTCATCAAAAAGCAGATAGAATATTAGCCGGAGAAAGAAAAATGTTTAATTCAGCAAAATCAAAAGTGATGCTCTGTATTTTCCAGAGGGGAAGTCATGGTCAGCATGTTTTGAATGTTTAGATGTTTTATCTGAGAAAATAACATAATAAATAAATTAAATAGAAACTCATATAGACAGGATATGTTGAACAAAATTTGTCTCTTCCATTTTATATGATTCAATTCAGTGGTATTAATTGCACTCATATTTTGTGCAACCATCAACACCATCCCTTACCAAAACATTTTCATCACCTCAAACAGAAACTCTGCACCCGCTGAGCAATAACACCCTATTCTCCCCTCCCTCCAGCCCCCAGTAACCTCTTAACCATTTTCTCTCTTTATGAATTTTGCTAGTCTGGATTCTTCATGCAGGTGAAATCATACTATATGTGGCCTTTAGGATCTGGCTTATTTCACTTCGCATGTTTTCAGAGTTCATCCATGTTGTTGCATGTATCAGAATTTTATTCTTTTTTGATAGCCAAATAATATGCCATTGTGTGGATATACCACATTCTGTTAATCTAGTTGTCAATTGATGGACACGTGTTGCATCCACCTTTTGGTTACTGAAAATAATGTGGTTATGAACATTGGCGTACAAATATCTCTCTGAGTCTCCGTTTTCAATTCTTATAACCAGGAGTGGAATTTCCAGGTCATATCATAATTTTATGGTTCAAGAAAAAAGTTTTTACCATAATCATTACTGATGAAATGGGAAGAAGCTGATGAATTCACACAATATGGATAGGAGTGAAAAAGCTGCCTGGTAACCAGTGTAAGGAACCATGTATGTCTTCATACATTTTAATCCAATTCTCTAACCCAAGGAAATAATTAAAATACAGAGGAGGCATATGCATGCAGGGGTTAATTGAGGTATTGCATTTGTTAAATTAATTTTTCAAACCGATACAGAACATTTATTATAAAAATTAAAATATTTTCTAAGATCATTGCAAGAAAACTTCTCTTCTCTCCCTTTGTAACCAGAGGGCTGATATTTTAAAAATGTATTTAAAAGAAAGTAAATGCACCTTTTCCACAAAAAAGAGAGGGCTTATCTATACTATTCCTAATGACATTAAAATGGCATATTTTTAGGGGCTGGGAATTTGGCTATTACAAAGCCTGCCTCAATTGGAGTTACACTTCACTGAGACAATCAAGGGACTCTGTCACTGAGTTTTAATATTAGAAAGCTGTAAATACTGAATTAATAATAATAAATTAATCAAAATACCTATTCCTGTGCACCTTTATCTGCCAGGAAGTGTGTATAAATTATAATTCATACTTCTTAGAATTTTTACAATGCCTGACCCTAGATGTGTTTTCTCATTCTCTCCCCCTGCCCCGCCTGTCTTCACACTTATCTATCACACTAACTTAACACCTGCATTTCACTTTCCATCTAAGTAACTTATGCTTAAAGGAAAATCTTCAGTTTCCAGAGCTAGGTGGTAGTAATGAATATATGAGAAATAATCAGAGGCAGTGAGAGCCATGAGCAAATGCAAAAAAACATATTTATTTCTTCCTCTTTTTTCTGCTGAGTTAAAAATTCATTCAGTAATATGTTTAAGTACAAATTCTAACTGGCCATTTAAACTTTACACTTTTATAAAGTTAAATTTTTCATTCAATTTCATCATCAGACTCGCAAGATTTTGAAAGCTTCTCCTCACCTGGTTAATTTTAAAAGGCATTTCCTGTGTGTAGGTCTTGTCGAATGGCTCACTCCACTTTCCTTTGAAGTAGATGGCGTTGACAAGAACCAGCTTGGTTTCTGGACCAATGGAGCTACTCGGTAGCAGCTGCCTAATTTTCCCTTTCAAGAAAAAGGAGAGACTACCTTGGGTTAGTTTTTATAAAAATATATATAAGTAAGGCACAGGAAGTGTACTGACAGATCTTTGATTATTAATCAAGAACCAACCATTTTTATTCACAATTTTAAGTTGATGTTGGATTGTAATGAACAGGAAAAAAAAACAGCACATACAAACGGGATTCATTATCCCCAGCACTTGGAGAACACCCACAAGGTTAATGCTGTGAGAGACATCTACACGACTCAAGGAAAGCAGGTCAGTAGAAAGTGGATGTAGTGCACCAGGCTGGAGGACAAAATGATCAGGAAGTGAGAGATGAGCTGGAACAGTCTTGGTTTCCACGTTTGGATAAACAGAGCATGTGATCCAATGCTCCAAGATAACTTCCAGTTCTTCCATTCTAGGACCACATGTGGACACGTCAGAGGCAGCCAGAATGAATAGCACAGGGGCACACTAGCTAGTAGTGGGTCGAGTGGGCACAGGAGAAACTTCTAGAAGCCTCTAGAGGAGATGTCACTATTTGATCCACTAAAAAGAGCATCGACTGCCTTGGGGAAAGGTTATTTGGGGCAAGTGGAAAGTTTTGCTAAGTTCTACCTTTTCAGTGAAATAAGAGAATCCTTGCTAATTCACTGCCCCCAAGGGAGCCTATGTGGTAAAATGCCACTTCTTCCTGCACGAAGAAATGTGGAAATAATCACTAGGTCTTTGGGGAAATGTAAAATCTCACCCTCTAGTTCTTTACTGTCTCATTTATTAAAAAAATACGAATGTTCCTGGCGGTGCCAAGTATAGTTGGTGCCCAGGGATTTCTCTGGTTCCAATACCTCACCATCATTAACCTTGGGGGCCAAGGGTGGAATATGTCACTCTCTGAAATAGAAATGAAAAGATTCCGATTGTGGGTATTTGCAGTCTGTGGAACTGACCAGCCCTAAGGGAAGGTTTGCAGATGACTTGGAAGTCAAAGGAATTTCAGGCCAAATTACTGTAGGCTAAATGGAAGACATGAAAGACAGGCAGAAGAACAAGAAAACATAGCGTGTGGTGAAAAGGGGTGGAAAGCTACGTAGAATCCTAGACAGTGGAGACCATGTCAACCTCTCTTCATCAGATATGATGCATTAAGCCAGACAATGCAACCATTACAGGCCAAGTGAAAGTACTTTTCAATGTAAGTCATTAAACTGGACATTTTACCTATGTGTAAGGTACTTCTGAGATGTGTGTCAGTTCCTCTAGTCCTAGGAGAATGGAATGCTGGTGAAAACCCAAGGATATGACTCGTCAAGGTTCAAACATCAAGCGGTCCAACCAGTCAACCTTGTCCTGTACATCTTAAGTACTAGTGAAATCAGAGGAGGGGGAAAATAAAGCATAATTCTGACCTTCAGTCTTTCCTGAGACCCAGGTGTTTATATGCTTCCTGGACTCTTCTGCAGCTTTGATAAAAGAAAGCTCCTCCAACTCAGAGTGGTAGAACCGAAGGCAGGATTCCCTATAGGTCTTTGGAGAGAACGTGTTGAAGGAAGCAAATGTCAGCAAGTTTCCAAAAGTTCAAAACATTACATATTTTTTATGAAAAAGAACATACATATCTATGAAAAATGATGACCTCTTTGTCTACTAGATGTTAAAATATCAGAGTTTATAAATAGGGACGTACCAAACCATGAGTAACCAGAGGTCGTTAAATAAACATTACAGGTAGTCAAATTTTAAATAATTCTAGGTATGATGAAAGAATTGTGATTCCAAAAAAACGATTTGCCAGAAGCCTATCTAGAGTCTTTCTCCCAGCCTCTCTACCAGGTCTATCATTCTATCCAATCTACTTACTGAGAGGAATTCGTAAGTCTTTTCTCCAAAGAGCCTGTTGGCTATCCTTAGCAAGTATTGAGTGCCAGGTTTGTTAATTTCATTGAAAAGAGATTGGAAACCCTGATGAATGTGGTCCCCAGCATTTAAAGAAAATGCCTGTTGAGAAAAATAACAAAGTATCAGTATTGTTCTTTGGTCTCAAAAAAAAATTATGAGCAAATTTTTTTTCTCACATGTTCCATAGAATTTTTCCTTTAAAATTATGTTGTTTTTATTGTTACAGAGGATTTAATACAAACTAGAGAAGCAACTCA
>PVIY010030359.1:0-31072 GCA_004026745.1 Myrmecophaga tridactyla | reverse complement strand
CTAGAAATCTTTCGGTGAAATAATTAAACATTAAAACAAAAAAGTTGACAGGGATTGAACTTCATGGTTTTTACGAAAAGCAAAATGAAATAAACAGCGCTTAGATTTGGTCACTAAATTACCCAAGTCTCCAAACAAGGACATGAATCTCTGAGAGCACTTGAGAATTTTTCCTCAGCAGAGTTAGTTGTTCTGCCCTTTTTCACACACAAGCAATATTCTGGTAATACCTGGCATACTGCCAAAGCCCACATCCTAAACCATTCTTAAGACTACAGTAGCAATGCCACCAATTTTTTCTGGCACCTTAAGTAAGAATCTGGAATCTTCCTCCCTGTGCAGTCTATGGACTCCTGAGAGTTAGTGAAGTGGTCTCCTGGCTAATTTTTGGTGCTGTATGAGAGCCATATGAACCAGGGCAGAATTGAGAAAAAGGAATATGCTGAATTCCAAAATATTTGTCCCAAACACTTTATGTTATTTCCCTTAGCTGCTCTGTCACTAGGTAAAATTAAATGTGTATATATGTGCGTGCGTTGGGAGGCGGGGTGCAGGGAATTATCTGTAATTATATAAACTAGCAAAGGCTTGCTGTAAGCTTATATGTTCTCTGGCCTCTGCTAGGACATCCTGGGACATAAAGAATATAAAAACATGAACACTCAAGCAGATTTTAATGTAGGTAGAGACTGGACTAAAAGGTCAATATAAAATAAAACAATTAAGTGCTAAATTGTGGTATAGGGGTTAAGCTTCAAAGAAGAGGGCCAAAGGAAAATGGATTACAGCAAGGATCGCAAGATAGGATCATAAACAGAGTCTGGAGGTGGTAAACAGTAGGCAGGTCCATCTAACTGTACCAGTGATTTGGGGACACGTGGAAAGATGCATGAAAAGATCTGAAAATGGGGAGACCAGCAAGCTAAGAAAGGCCAGAGGGAGTCAATAAGGATCACTGAAAAAAGATTCAGTGTGATAAAAGTGATATTTGAAATGACTATTCCATAAAAACTGCACATTAAAAAAAGTATATAAATAAAATTAAAGGATAAATAATTGGCTAGGGATAACATATTTTTATAAATATTACAAAAGTGTTAAGAACCTTAATTATAAAGAACACATACAATCAGGTAAGAAAAATACTAATTAATGCACAAAACATCATAGAAATAACTTACAGAAGAGAACCGTCATCACAAAAGTATGTTTAACCTCACTGGTGATTAATCGAATAAAAATTTTAAAAAGATAATGAGATATAGTTTCAGCTAAGTAAATCAGTAAAAGTTTTGAACATTCAATACCAGCAAGGATATACAGGCAAAAACCTCACTCGCACAACACTAGTGTAAATGTAAATGTACACAAATATTCTGGAAAGCAATTTGGGCATGCTATTGGAATCTTTAAAATCTTAACATAAATATTTTTTCTTAGTAATTCATTCTTTAGAATGCTATTGAAGCAAGGGCCATAAATTCAAGGACTGAGTTTTTAGTTCAGTAACTGATCTAATTTTAAATAATCATCAAAGGTAACATTTAGTTGTTTGGGACATGTTTAAGATGCAATGTTAGAATATTACCAAAAAAGCAAGTTACAAAATTATAGACACAATATATTTATTTGAATATATGTATAGATAAATACGTAGAAGAACTAGCGGAAATAATAAACCAAATGTAATCTGTAGATTGGATCCAAGATGGCGGCTTAGCAAGGTGTGGAATTTAGTTCATCCTCCAGAGCAGGTAGTAAATAGCCAGAAACAGTACAGGACAACTGCTGGGGACATGTCAGTGACCGGACACACAGCGTACCCCAGTCTGGACCAGCTGGACCAGCTGTGAGCACCCCGCCCCCAACCCACCCCAGAACCGTGAGTTCCCCAAGCCACAGCAGCCGGTGCCCCTCCCCCAAAGGCTGCTTCCCAGAAGGGAAAGGAAAGAGACTTTAACAGCAGCAGGGGCTGAGCCCAACCAAACGCCAATTGTGGAATTCCTTGAAGGAGGGATTCCACATGAGCTGGGCCCCACCCCTCTCCTAAGAAAGGTACAGGCTCCAGAGAAGCTCTCAAACAAGCCTGTTTCTGCCTATGCCTGGGGCAGTGGAGCCCGAGAAGCCTTGCAGCTGTATCCAAAGAGTGATCAATCCGTAGAAATACAGCCAGAAAAGAGAAAAAGAAAAATCCTTTTCAGAGCAGGACCCCATTCTTCGGGTTTGCTAATCAAGAGGTTAAGTGGGTACGTTGCTTTGTGTATCTCCAGGTCCTATGTGCCCCCTCCTTTCCCGCAGGGCCCAGACCTTTTCAGATCCAAAAAAAACCTGTTTCCTTTTCTTTTTTCTTTTTTGTCAGCCCTGCCCCCTCTGCGCTGGAGCAAAAACCAGCAACCTCCGCTTTTACTCAAGGTTCACCGGAGCTGGGGGCCTATTTTTAGTAGTCAGATTTGTTAACTAAATGTTATTTGAAAGTATACTTTTAATAGCTGTATAATATTCCATCACTAGTCATTTAGGTTTCTCCCACTTCTTTGTTATTACAAATACATGAAGTTGTCGTTTAGCATACAGACATACTGAAAAGAGCTACAATTTTTGAGTCGACATATATGTTGTTTCACGTGAGTATAGCATTCTAGATTTATAACTTTATACTCTTCAGTTTCTTCTATAAAATAGAGATAATGCTGACCTTGAAGGGTTTAAATACTGAAAATACTCTGGTAAAAGCATTTTCATAGAGCCTGGTTCATAGTAGGTGCTAAACAGATGTCAGTGTTTCAGTAAGTGAAAGCAATCTCCCGAATAAACTAATTAAGGTAATTAAATGCCTAGACACCAGCAAAAAATAACGAATCATACAAGGAAAACTGAAGATATGGCCCAGTCAAAGGAACAAACCAACAATTCAAATGAGATGCAGGAGTTGAAACAATTAATTCAGAATATTCTAACAGACATGGAAAACCTCATCAAAAATCAAATCAATGAATTGAGAGAGGCTATAAAGAAGGAAAGGAATGAACAAAAAGAAGAATTTGAAAGTCTGAGAAAACAAATTACAGAACTTATGGGAATGAAAGGCACAGTAGAAGAGATGAAAAAAACAATGGAAACCTATAATGTTAGATTTCAAGAGGCAGAAGACAGGATTAGTGAACTGGAGGACGGGACATCTGAAATCCAACAAGCTCAAAAAAATATTGGGAAAAGAATGGAAAAATATGAGCAGGGACTCAGGGAACTGAATGACAACATGATGTGCACGAAAATGTAATCTGTGCTTATCTCAAATGACAAAACTATTAAAGATTTTTATGTACTGCTTTATATTGCCTATATTTTTCAAATGTTTCACAATGAGCATATATTAATTTTCTATTCAGAAAGGTCATAATAATCTTTTTGAAGAAAGACCAACAAGCAGCTTAGATGAAGTTACAGCTAGCAAGAGGAGAAAAGGTGTTGAATGCAAGTTATATATTTTAAGTGGACCTAATTTTTTCCAAAATACTTCACAAAGATGACTCAAAATTTCTTGAAAGAAGACTTAATATTATCCATGACTTTAATAATGGTTTTATTTTACTTCATTATTTGTTGCAAGAAAAAAAAGCAAGATTTCATAGAGTTAAATACTCTAGACATACTACACTTTGCTGTGATGCTGTGAAGTTTGATTAATTAGTTCATCTAATTCCTTCATTGATGCTGAGGAAAAATATATAGTAAATAAGCACACAGACTATCAATACAAATACAAAATAATGTTAAATAAAACTAAACAATCTTAAAATTATATAGGAACTTCATTACTATTTTGAAGTAAGATCAGTTTCTACTTCTATAATTTTTACTTAAAGCACCTTTATCCAGAACATAACCATTTTAAGTGCCTGAACTTCTTGCATTAGTTTAAAATTATACAGTCACATACTGGTACATATTTTCTTTTAACAAAAAATAAGTAAAAGAGATGAACTTTAATAAATGACTATAAAAGGAAAGACAGACATATTTTACAAGGTGGCAATCATTTATATGGACAAGAATCATCAGTGGATGCTAAATCGACTGAGTAAAAGCCTTTTGGAGAACAGGTTATTTTCACAGTCTCAAATTAGTAACCTCACACACAACATATAAATTTTAAAGGGAAAGAGTCACCTTTACAATGGAAGACTCTGCTATATTAACCAAGTAATTAAAACTTAAAATCACCAATGATGAAATGAAGAACATTAGACCAACAATTAAGGTAAATGAAATGTGAACTGTATTTTAAATAGAAGTAACACATCAATGTTAAATTTTCTGAATATGACTTTCTTACCATGGTTATATGATATTTTTGTTCTTAGAAAATAGCTGGTAAAATTTTTAGAGATAAAGTAGCATAACGGTGCAAGGGTAGTTCAGTGGTAAAATTCTTGCCTACCATGCAGGAGACCCGGGTTCAATTCCCAGTCCATGCACTTCCCAAAAAACAAACAAACAAAAAATTCAACAAATGGTGCTGCAGTAATGGGATACTCACATGGAAAAATAATGAAATGTGACCCCACCATACAGCATACAAAAAAAAGTTCCATAATACCTGAAATTGATTTTTAAGTGATTAAATGGAAATATATATTGATAGAGATAAAACAAATGTTAACATTGCTGAATCTAGGCCAACAGTCTGCAGATGTTCACTGTACTATTCATGTAATTTTCTAGAGGTTAAAAATTTTTCAAAGTAAAAAATATTAGATGGGGAAAAAGGAAACAAAAAAATACATGACTATTTGTAGATGGGAAACTGACTGACTACATAGCTACCTTTTTATTTCTTCTCTATTTTTTTTCCAGCATGGGCAGACTCTGGGAATCGAACCTGGGTCTCTAGCATGGCAGGCAAGAATTGTGCCACAGAGTCACTGCCGCACCACCCTTCTCTGTGTATTTTTAAATGTTTGATAATGTATACACATCAGTTCTGTAAAAAGGAAACAAAAAGGCTGCCTTAAAAAAAACCTGTTTCTCTAAAATAACTCATTTAAAAGGAACAATAATAAAATCACTTGTATACTCTTTACAAGTGTTTTAGAATATTGCTTTAGAATAAAAGCAAATGGCTTGCTGCCCCTTGCCCTTAAAAAAATATGTTTATATATATATATAAATTAATATGAGACAGAAACTGTATCATAGCTTCTAATTTCATAGGCAAAAGCAAATGTATTCAATTAGATTATATTTTATTGACTTTTTTATTAATGAAATTTATGTATCATTACTGAAATTTATATACAAAGATGTGATGCTTTAAAAATGTGAATTTTATTTGATTAAAGAATCTGAAATATTTTAGTAATAGTAAACACTGAAAGCAATAATAAGTCTACTGATAAATATGTAAGATCTGATCTTTCTGGTGGCAGGCTCAGTGAGATCAGGAAGTGAAATAAATAGCTCACTATTGAGACATAATCTGAATTAAATAAGAATTGCACAGGGTGGGCCATGGTAGCTTACCAGGCAGAGATCTCGCCTGCCATGCCAGAGACCCAGGTTCGATTCCTGGTGCCTGCCCGTGCAAAAATAGTAATAAATAAATAAGAATCATATATGCTTATCCATTACATTGCAATTGTCACATGAAACTGAACAGTGGAGTTAATAATTGACATGGTTGATAGAGATACGAACTTCCTTAAAGTGAAAACTTAAATAATAAATTATCTTAGTAAAATTTGCCTTTAAGCAGTCATTTATTCAATTAATAAACACATTGAGTTAAAAAATCAATTGAGTCACTCTATTCCAAGCGGCAGACACTAACATATTTTTGAGTAGAATCAAATCAAACCCTTCCAAAACAAATTCATTCTTAGAAAAAAATGTTTTTGTTTTCATCATATTCCATGGTCTAGTCCTCTCCTTTCACAAGTATAAGAAACTGAGGGCCAGAGAAGTTCAGTGACTTTCTATAAAATCATACAGCAAAACACGGTTAGACAATGGCATCCCATAGTTTGTCCATAAATCAAGTTCCTTGCCTCCCCAATTTAGGGGTATATTCTAGGTTCTCACAAACACTTGTTAACATATGATTCTAATGTTCTATCAAAATAGTGAATAGGTCTCCAGAGGGCAACTCTGGTTTATTTTAGGGGTGAAAAGTACACCTTCAAAGCAGGTCACATATTAGGATACATAAGGGTTGGTGCTCAAATTTGTCCACATTCAGAATCAGGACCCCTTAACTTAAAAGCTGGTAGAAGACAAAACATATTCTGTGGCCTGCTTTGCTGAGTTCTAAAACTCTGATCTCTACAAGTAAGCTGATTTCATTTATCAAATTAGCAATGGATAGTTTTCCACTACATTACATTCTATGTCAGAAGTATTACCTTGAAATTACTATTGCATGAAATCACTTTATCTCATTCATATTCAGTAATAGCAACCCCCCTCCAAAATATTACTGTATTAGAGTAACCGAAGTATTTGAAAGAAGTATGCAGAGTGTATGAAAGAAGACTATATAGTGAAGATTTTCCAATAGCTCTGTGTTCAAATGAAAACAAATTTCTCTGGAAACTAAACTTTAATAATTCTAAACTATCCAGTACTTCAGAAAATAAAGTACTTTATCAAACATAAAACATCATAATTTATAAGATGCACTACTATGTCATATAGCATTGAGAAAGAAAAAAAATGCCAGTTAAGCATGATTACATCAAATATAAGACAGATCAAATTCAGCAACTATTAAAATGTGTTAGCATTGAGTGTCTTCGTATCAATTAAATATGGTATGGCTGATTCCAATGGGTTCATACACTACAAGAAAATCAAATGTGAAGGACTATGAAACAATAAAACAAGATACATAACAAAAACATAGTCCTGGCCTATATGTAACTAAGAAAGTCATCTGTGATAATAATTTTGATGTACAGTAAATAGTTAAACATTTTAAAGTATAGTAAACATTTAAAAACTCATGAAAATAATGCATTCTTTATAGATGTAAGGAATCATAAGGCTATTAGAACACGGTAATCATTTACTCTTCAGCAGATTTCTAAACTTGAAAATATATTTATCTGAAAAAGTTAGAATTTCAGTCTACAAATATTTATTGTGCGTATACTATGTGCAACACACTGTTGTAAGAACTGAAGATAAAATGAATGAAAAAGCGGACAAAATTCCCTGCTCAAATGGGGCTTACATTCTAGTTGGGAAGACACAAAAGATTCAAAGGTGAAGTATATAGTATGTCAGTGATAAATGCTACATAGTAAAATAAAGCAGAGAAGGAAGTTTTCTGCTATCTTGACTCTATTTCAGCAAGGATATATCCTAAAATGCAAATAGGATCTTTTAAAAATAATCAGCACTTTGTTAGGCTAAAAAAAAAAGTTTCTAATGAGATAGAGAATTTGTAAAACTGCTGCAAGATCCACAAGGAAAGTAACAGGATGAAGCTGGGAAAAGCAGGTAGAACATCAGGGAAATCTGGCATCAGTAACTGGGGTGAAGGAATATGGCAAAGACTTCATTATGTGGGAACACAGAATAAGTATACAAGAACATAATGGGACCTGTGGTAAAATTCGCTAGTAAAGAACCTAAATTCTCGTTGACTTAGATAGAATAAATGGATCCTCGAGCAGTTTCAAAATCCAAGCACATAGCCTAGGCATGCCTGCCTGCTGACTGTTCCACTCCATGATCCAACCTTTAATCTTAGCATAACGATCAAAGCTAAACCTAAATTAAGGTGTACAAAGATACTTTAGGGATGCTGCTTCTCAAATATTCCCCGATGCTAACATTTCAGAGTATAAATATTTTCACTGACAGTCATCTATCTAATAAAAAGTAGGTTATCTGACTTTCAAACAAACATATTTTGTCCAGGACTCAACATAGAATTTCTATTTTTAATTTTAAAATGCAGCCCATAAAAAAATAGTTTTCCCAAACTTGTCCTTATTATTTAAAAACTAGTTTGGGACTAGTTTTTAAAATTAGTTTTGGACACTCATCATGTCCAAAAAATTGGCATAACGTGATTCCAGGTGGAGGCTCAGTGGCCCTGGAGTAAGGAATGAAGGGACGTGGTAGAGGATAGAAACACCATTACTAATAAATTTTAACCACTTTGGTCTTTAAAGAGATATATATAAATATAATATAATATAATATTTGCATGAATATAAATTATGCAAATATTATTAAGTAATGATATCTGGAGAGATCCCAGAAAAGTTCAAAAATGGCCAAAACGAAAGGAAAAAAACTTCCTGAGTTATGAAGTTACAAGTATTTACAGAGTTTGAGGTTAATGGAAAAAGTCAAACTACTAAAATGTTAGGTATTGCTACTTTTGTGGAGTAACTCATCAAGTGAGCTAAAGAAATGACCATTCTTTCTGAATCTGTGATGTTTCATGTTCTCTAATAAATTTCTGGATGTAATTTATTTTGAGTTCTGATAGTACTCCAATTTTGAGCTCTTATAGTAGAACAATTCTGAGTGTTCCTTATGTTCTAGTAAACAGTTAATGGAAAATTAATCTTTCACATGGGCAAAACCCTTGCCAACTAAAGTTATCTGTTCTACAAAAGTCAGTTAAAAAATGGAATGCAATTATGAAAAGTTATTTTACAAAACATTTGGTCATCAGATGCAATCTTTAACAGTAGGGCACCTCTAGAGCAGTGCTTACTTTCTGAATAGCTCCCGTTCTGTTCAGTCTTCCAAATTCAAATACCATTAACCTTACACCCAAGAAAGAGGTTAAAGGTGTTTTTCTATGCTAACCTAAAAAGATAGGAGAGGGCACTTTAGGTCCAAAATGTCTTTGTCATATCAAAAATATAAGAACAACCTTTCCTTTCATACTATGGTTTTTATTTTCCTTCAACTTAAAGAACTTGAATCACTTCTGATACATTTTTTCACAGATTCACACCTCCTTCCTATCAGTATCATATAAAAGTAGCGCAGACGCTTGGTTTTCTTGTCTCCTCTAGTCACCTTCCAAGATAAAATATATGATCGGTTATGGATTAACTAACATGTTTCGAAGGGCCTTCACTCCCTTCATAGAACTTCCAGAATCTGCTCCTTAACCCCCCAGCAGCATCTCTTAATGAATAGCTGGTTGAGTTCATGAAAATTTTCCAGTATAAATCTACCATATCAAATACCTTTCAATTATTGCAAATAACCTGAAGGAAGCCATCAAACATTAGGTTTGCAATTGTTTGCAATATATATAGATATATATCATTGAATTAAAGCTAATGAAATGCAAGAATTCGTCAGTCATGACAATCAGACAAATTCTCTTGAGAACATTTATGCTATATATACACAGCCAAGGGGGTAGTTTTGGAATTACCCAGTTACTTTAAGATTTTCCAAATAGGTCAATCTGAAGAGTTCATGTCTTAAAGAATATCCACAGTATAGTGAATTACTCATTCAAAAAAATCACTGTGACTAATTTAAACATTTGCTTTTTTTCTTTATGGTACATTATTTACACTGAATAAGTGGACATAATGCTTGTTTTTTTTAGAATTTTACATCTTAATTTTTTCTGGGTTCTTAAGTGTTCTGTTTTCTTCTAAAACTGCGCTATCATTCATTGCAATGACTCCTGAAGTTATTTCTGTTTCTATGATTTTATTACATTATTTATTATTTTAATAATCTCTCTGAGAAACGTAATTCTATCTATCTCACTAAACACCATTTTAAAATCTAAATTTTTAAAGTTGGTTAAATGGAGAGAATTCTCACTTTTATTTAGGTAGGTTTGAAGCTAAGTTTAGCTTCAACATGTGTTCTCATGCAATGTATTCCCAGAACAAGAAAAATTACCAGGATTGTAAATCAAAAACAACGCAGTCCTGGTTATCCAACAAGGTTGTGTTATTTCCACTTAACATATGGTCAGAAAGATATTGCAACATGGCATATATCAACTTTCATCCCCTTTTAAGAGTCAATATTTAAACCAAGGGAGCCCAGTGCCAAGATTTTGCGTTGAGAGGTTCAAAATCTTTTTTCTACAACTGTGTGGATGCACGCCATTCTCACTAAGTGCTTTGCTGGCTAAGGCTTTCTCTATGTTCCAATGAAGTTGCTTTCCACGGTTTCTTTGTCTTTTCCAATTCCAAAAATGTTCCACTGTTGCACGACAATGCTGGTGCCTCAAATACGGATCAGAACTGCTGCATGTCTAAAGATGTGTTTATCGTATGAATACTCCGTAATGTATGCATAAACATGAGAAAACACACACATACACACACAATTTAACCTTTGATCTAAATCAAACAGTATTTTCTTTGAAGCGCATTCACTAAAAAGGACACTTCTGTGCAGCAATGATAGATTCCGAAGAAAAATATACCAAGATACCACAGAATTTGAACAATTAATTGGCCAAATTTACTCATTCTCCAAATGTTCTCCAATTTTTTTTCAATATTTTATAACTATGCAAAAATCAGCATTAAGAAAATAAATTGCTTGCAATTAAATCAAAATATTTCATATAACCCAGGCCAGAAAAAACAAATGGTTTCGCATGAAGTCTCTGAAATACCTCAATCTTATTTTCTAGCTACAGGACCTCACCTTGGATTTCTCCAGTGATAAAAAAAATCACAAAAAGTTACTGTGGGTTGAGCGCCTACTATGTGCCAGGCAGTGAATATATGTCAGTTCAACTAGTCTTCACGACAATCTTGAGAATTTAGGTACAACCCCATTTAAAAATAAAGAAATTAAAGTCAGAGAAATTTTGACTGGTATATAAAGGTTACGCAGCTGATAAAGCTGTGATACAAATTCAATCTACCTCCCTCTTTTCTGCTCTTTGGTTGTATATGATAAAGTGGAGAGAGAAAACTTTAAGAGATTCTCTGCCTTTGTACAAATAAATCCAATCTCAACTGAATTCAGTCAGTCAACTTAGAAATCTGAGGTGAGTTTCTGTAGCTAGAGAATAAAATTCAAAGCACCTCTTGATCTGCTTCTCCTAAATTGAGTCACTAACTAAACAGGTGTTTAACTTTCAGCTGATCAGTCAATCAACTGTAAATGGTAAATAATAGGTGATAAGTAGAAATATAAGATGAGGGCTCTGCCATTAGCAGATAAATCTAACTGTGGTGACTGATCAACAGAAGACAGCATAGATTGTGTCAGAATAAAATACATACAACTTTCAGAAGTTTGATAACATAAATATGGAAAGAACATTTTGGAGTGATAGTAGGATGCTTGAGGCAAGCAAAATGGGGAGGAGTCAATGTCTGCCTGATCTAGCTGCTAAAACATACACTACTTAAATGGCATTGGTATATTTTTTTATATTAGATTCTAGTTTATGTGGTGCATAGTGGCGTGATAGGTACAATAAGGACACGAGAGGCTGGAGAGGACTTTCCAGATGAGTCAGAAGTTGCCACAGCCTTGAGACAAGTTTAGGATTAGGATAGCAGAGGCAAAGCTATCCAAGCCAGAGAATATAATTTGAGTGAGACAAAAGACTGGAATAAACCTGAAACCTTTATATATACTTATATAGCTGGAAGGAAATACAGAAAATATTTAAGATAAACCTCTCATTTCATAGATAATAAAACAAATCCTAGAGTGGTTAAATGGCTTAGCTAAAGTCACGTAACTATAGGCAGGGCTATACGTAAAATATTGCTCACCTGCCATAATACTCAATTCTATTTCCACTCTAAAAGTGCTTTTTTATCCATCTTCTAACTTGGGGGCCCTGCTGATTCTATGAAGGTGCCTCATGAAGTGACTGAGGGGGGAGGGGTTTGGGTAGAGATAAAAGATGGCAGTCCTGCTTTTATCTCTTTTATATTTTGGACTTCTGACAACACATATTTGAAGAAAGAGCCTCTCTATGTTAAAAAACAATTTCTTCTAGTCTTTGTTAGTGATTGGTCAGCATCGTTGAGTCAGGTTCTATACTATGTAACACAGATGCAAACATAAAAGAAAAAAAAAGCTTTAGCCCTCAACTAGTTAATTCACTCATTCAACAATCTGATATTGAACATATGCTATATGCCAAGTACTCAGCTATGCATTGACAAACTCAATGATTAGCAAAAAGATGCAGGTCTGACTTGGGAGTAGGTGGTGGTGAACCAAAAAGACATTAATAATATATTAATGTAATAATATCACAAATAAAAAAAAGTCCAATTATAATAATTACCATGAGGAAAATTGCAAGATGCAAGGAGAACACAGGATTAGAAACTTCAGTCTAGGGAGTCACTGCCTGGTGCAGGTACAGTGACTTTGTGAACCAGCAGCTATTACAAATAGAATTACTCAATAATAGAAACGCTAAGGCACTATGATAGAGAAGACAGTAATGAGCTAAGAATGAGGCGGCAGGGATACCTCTCAATAAAGATGACAATTACACTTAATCTAGGAAGATTAATAAGGGCACATTATTATTGCAGGAAAAGGTTGACAGGAAAACGGGAAAAGAAGCATCGTGTGGGCAAAAGGAACACAAATTGGGTAGATCATAGAAAATCCAAGAATGGCAAGCCCTCCTCAAAGATAAAGTATAAGTTGACAGTATCTGAAAAGAAATGGAATTACAATATAGACAGGGACCAAATCACACAAAGCTTGTACGCTATGCTACCAAGTTGCTGTAGGGCCTGCCATGGAGGGGATGAGGAGCCCCTGAAGGTTGTAATCGGGAATGTGACATGATCAGAACAGCATTCCAGAATGCCCACCCAGAAAGCACAATGAAAGAGAGACCAGAATTGGGAAAACTGTTGCAGAGACCAGTCAGAAGCTGCCAATATTTTAAAAACAAAGGATAACAAAAACTAACTGTGGGTCTGTCTTAACTTACCTAATACACGTGGACATTTATGAAGTATGTTAAATTAACTAATTAATAAATGAACAGGAAATACGGTTAGCATGCTAGAGTAGAGCAGTACAGAGAATCATAAAAGGCAAGCAAAAGTGCTATAATTTGATGCTGTAAGAAGTATGACATCACTGAAAATTTTGATTAGAGAAGTGACATAATGTGAACTATGCTTAAGAAAGTTTACTATATGAAATAGTGTAATTGATAGAAGGGATGAATGATAAAATTACAAACAATTTAAGAAGGTTTTCTTTAAGGCAACAAACGTAGTTAAAATGAGGTAAAGGGATTATTAGGAATACAGAAAAAAAAGAGAAAGAAAAAAGGCATTTTCAGAGAACAATAAATGAGGCCAGTTGATAGACCAGATTAGAAATTGATGAGCTTTTTCTATAAATGGCCAGATTATAAATATTTTTATAAAAAATATAAAAAGTGGCCCATATGGTCTCTGGTGCAACTACGCAACTCTGAATCTGCAGAAAGTAGTCATTGCCAGCCACAGACAACATGTAAACAAATGAACATGGTCATATTCCAATAAAACTTTATTGACAAAACAGGTAGCAGACCAGTCTTGGCTAGTAGGCCATGGTTTGCTGAAGCCTAGATTAGATACAGGTGGGGAAAGGGGGGTCCTATTAGCCATTAGTACGTTCAGCCATGAGTGACCAAACACCTAAAATAGCTTAAACGAGTTGCTTAAACAAGACAGAAGTTTATTTCTCTCTCATTGTAAACAAAATCTCTAGGTCTGGTATTGCAGCTCCACAATTCAATACACCCATGCTCCTTCCTGACTATCTTTTCACCATCCTCAATTTGTGGCTTCTGGTTCTTGGTTCAAGATATCTGCTTGAGTCCCAGCCACAGAAATCAAGTGAGCAGGAAGGAGGATGGGGAAAAAAGGGCAGCCGCTTCACTTTTAAAGGACAATCCTGTAACCTACAAAACCCTTCTACTTGGTTAGCTGCCTACTGTCATATAAAAATCAAAAAGGATCATACTTGTTTCAAAGGGAATGTCTAAATATCATGAGTCTTTACCATTCATTCTTCCTAAAACAGAAAATGTTTTTTGTTCACCTCTTGATTGTTGGCCCTGTATAACATTTCTCACTGGCTGAAAGTTACTCAATAAACTGTTTTCCTTCTGTCTGTAGTAATAAAACTATACAACACTATAAACATTTTCCATGTTTAACTCCAAGATATTTGGCTTTCTGGCTAGAAACAGTAGAGCTTTTGTTTTACAAATTAAAGCGGACCCTTAGACCTAATTTGCCTCAGAATGCCACATATTTTTCTCTCCCGTTCCATTCAAACATTATTATTGACTATTCTGAAGACACATGGACATGTAAGAACCTGAACCCAATGACTTTGGGTTGTTGCTCCAAATGGTAAATTGGCATAAAGAGTAGGAAATACAAGGATCTCCAAATATACAGATCTCTGAAGGAGTCCAGTATCCAGGATATTTATGTTATGTAATTATATGGTAAGCAAGAGTTTACTTATGAGAAGTCACTACAGACTTCACTTAGAACAGGTAACACAGATGTAATATTTCCTTTTATTGAGATAAAATTCAACTTTCCTTAAAAGTTGACTTATGACTAAAACTGCCATTATAAAACGAAAAGATTTGCTAAGTGTCTAATGCATCATATATTTGCAATAAGAGATAAAAATTTAGCATCTCAGACAATTCTAACTGGAGTTAAGCAGGTTGGGCCTTACAATGCAATCATTCAATGTGTGTTGACACTCTCAATTTAAACAATAATTCAAGTGTTTTTAAGCTTTTTATTCTGACACTGAAAACATACAATTAATTAATCTAATTAACATTTAAATCTTTGAAACCTAATTTTTAATTTATCTCTCACACTGGCCTTTTTTTTTTTTTTTTTTTTTACTGTTAAGGGGATCTCAAAAATAATAAACCATGCACAAAAGTTTTCAAGTTGCAACTGAAGTTATACTCTCTATCCTAGATTTTACTTCAGATATATCTCAACTCGCATAATATTTTTATTACCTGACATTTTAATCAAAGATCAAAAACTTCACTGACCAAAGCATTTCCAAAGCTCTGTGAAGTCAATTAACTTTATGAAATGGAACCCAACTACATATTTTCTAATGAAATTTTATATTACAGTTCAAGAAAGAATGCTGTCCTTATAAAGATGGCCAATGCGGCTCAGACAATAATAACGGTAAAAGTATTTAAAAGAAATGTGAGAAGTAAGAAATATTTTAATAATCCAAAGCAATATTCAACTTTCAGGAGTCTCTGTAAAATGCGTTCTGACTCACTTAGGGATTATCCGTGAGTCTAAACTGAATGGGTCTAGGAAAGGTCCTACCACATTATCCACAAAGACAAAGAGGGAGAGAGTGAGGGATCACTTGAACACATTACCGAAGGGTTCTCCACATGTCTTCCGAAGCTGCTAAGCCCCAACTCTACAGAACCACACTATTTTGGGTCACTAAAAGATCATTTCAAATGCTTTGAAGGATATTAATTTATTTTTAACACTTAAGGGTATATGAATGCATGCTTACTTTTTATATAAACATATACAAATATTTGTAGGTAAAAATATTTACATGACCCTCCTGAAAATTGTTTTTCATGCCACTCTTCAGTTCAAAAATCTTTAATACGAGCAGGCCATCGCAGATGTTAAAACATCTCAGCCTCGCTTTCAAATGACTCTAAAATCTGGTCTCCCTTATCCTATAAGCACATAACTTCTCATGACTTCCAAATTTGAAGTTCTTTTCCTGCCAAATCAACTTTCCCGCATTCTTCAACCACATCATATTCATTCTGAACTCAAGATTTTAAATATTCTCTATAACCCTGACTTGTAATTCTTTTGCCTAACCTCACATGTCCATCCTCACAGCCCAATTAAAACTCTTACCTTCTCTGTGCCCTATCCTGACCCCTCCAGCCTGAAGATAAGTCCTCTCACTTCAGACTACGTTGACACTTATTACCTACATTATCACTTTGACACCTGATTCCACCAATGCAACCTTATTATAAGCAGTAAACATTTTTGAATAGTAACAACACTGTGAACCTGCCATATGTCCAGACTGCATAAAGTGTCTTCCTTACAGTAATAATTTAATCAACGCAGCTCCATGAGGAAAGTGTTGTTATTAGATGAGAAAACTGAAAGAAATGAAGTAATTTGCTCCAGGTCTCACAGATACATATTAAAGCCTGGGTCTCATTTCTTCCAAAGCTCATGATTATGTTATACTGACCATATGAGAAAGATTCAAAATATAACATTTTTACTACCAGTACTAGTTTTTCAGTAAAGTGTTGATGGATGATAGACTTACAAAGTCAGAATTTGAAAACATTTTTCCTATTCTTTTCATTTTATTTGATATATTTTTAAGAGTATGTGTGGTAGTCAGTTTCCATTATTTACAATTACCTATTTAAAACAGTTGTTTTCAGAAATGCTCAAAGAATGGAATTTCGCACAAATATATTTATCACGCCTTCCATCCATGTTATGCTTATTCATACTAAATATCATGGAGCCCCATAGTAATTAGGACCTAGTAAAATGTACCATATTTCATGATGCTAAAAGCTTATTTTTTTTTTTACATTTAACAGATTTGAAGTCATGATACACGTTACATGAAAATCAGTAACATTTTGGTCTTACAACCCATAACATTTCACCATCACTACAGGCGTGTTTCACATTTCAACATCTCTGAAATTGGAATGTGTCTTACATTTTGGAGTTACTGAAATAGTTTAATTCACTAACTGAAGTTACTTCTTACATCACAGTTCTGTTAGGGTAGACTGAGTAAGGAATGAATGACCGCAAGATGACCTATGAAGGTGATATGAAGATAGCCCTATAATGAGCTGAAGGAAGACAGGAAAAGTGGGCCAGTCAAAGAAAAACGGTTCTCACCTAAAGTTGCATTGCAGACAATGACTTGTAAGAAAAATGAGCAAATTAAATAGCAAACTTAGCAAGGCAATTCCTGGAGCTCATTTTAAGTATCACAAAATCTTGAAAGAAAAATAGCAAAAAGGAAGAGCCACAAAGAATTCTTACATATATTCAGCCACACACACAATGCAAAGAAAAACGAAACAGGAGGCAAACTATGTACACAGCGTGTCTATAAAATGGAAACCAGTCTCACACTTTATAGTCACACCTCATATACCGCCATGGAAGGGAGGCCTCCAACTGGAGGCACCGAGTTTCACAGCCAAGTTCAAACACAGGATTGCCAACACTAATCCATAGCAAAATCTATAAACGAGAAGAAAGAAAGATAGGAAATACCCTATTAGAAGACTCACAACATTTGCCCTATTGATTATCTGCTATTTTGGTAAATGAATAAATCAATAACGACCTTTGAATGCTGAGTGACCAGCATAATAATCCACAATTTAAAAAACTATCAGGGCGGTCCGACTGTGGCTCAGTGGAAGAATTCTCGCCTGTCATGCCGGAGACCAGGGTTCAATTCCTGGTGCCTGCCCATGTGAAAAAAAGAAAAAAGAAAGACTATCAGCTATCATCACAAATTTGTGTTCATATTTAGCTACCTCTTAAATAATTTCCATTTCTATTTGAAAAACTAACTACTTTTCTTTTATGTCACAATGAAAACAGCCTTACTCATTAGTCATTAGAAAAAAGACTTGGATGCAAACAAATCAAATTGAAACTGAGACAGCCTCTTTGAAGAATAACAAAAAAAAAGAGTTAATTTCAATCACTTTTTCCTTTAAACAACACAATAAAAATCAAAACCTATTTCCACCAAAGGGCTGCCAAAATAACCACTTGATGGAATTTGATCCACAATTTATATTATAAAGTTTGACAAGAGCATGCTAAATTTATCAACGTTGTTAAAAACCAAATACTGGTCTATTGCTGGTACCCAAGTAGCTAGAACTTAAATTCAAAATTTTTTTATCATAAATATTTTGCAAACCCATTACTCTGTTTCTTTTCTTTCTTGGGATGAGCATTACCAGTTGTTTCTAATCATACAAATAAGAAAACCATTAAAATCTGATGTACTGACATAAATTTTAAAAAGTTCAAATAAGCTACATTCCAAAACATGAAAGCCTTATATCTTTTGTTGTTGTTGTTGTTGATAATTATATTATGTCTTTGTGGAATGGCAATATCATAAAAACAACTTTTATAAGAAAAGGAACAATACCAGGCAGGATTGTTTAAGAAACCACAATAGAATACAATTTCAAATGTTGGCTATCAAGCAATTATAAATGCTTTCCTTTCATTATGAACTTACAAAATACAGTAAAACTGGTAATCATGATCATAATTAATAAAATCTACTGGCAGCATCAGATTTCTCATTTATAACATGGGGATAACAGTAGTTCCTGTTTCAGAGTTACTGTAAGAATTAAATGACATTATGTATAATGCTTAGCATGGTATGCATCTTGTTAGTGTTTGTTCTTAGGGTTAATGTTAGTATTTGTTATAGTGTTAACATAAGCATTATCAGCATTGCCCATTTTTATATATTCACAAAAGACTCCATTTAAGTTGCACCCCAAATGAAGCTCTACTCACTAACTCAGATCTTGCAGAAATGGTTCTCTTCTAAACTCCTACTGCTTTGTTAGTCTGACCATATATCCTATCACTTAATTACATTTTCAACTCTTCACTGTTGTGCATTACATTAGTCAGGGTTCTTTAGGGAAGCAAATCCAAAGGAAGCCCAAATTGCAGAGCAGGCCACAAGCTGAGGACTCCAATGAAGGTTTTCGATGAATCACCTAGGAAAATCAGGAGAAGCTGGCTGGCTAAAGTAGAGATGGAAATTCTCTCTTCTGACTGCTGAAATCATCACTTCTTTTAAAATCTTCAAGTGACTGGATGAATCTTCTCTCATTCTTAAACACCACCTCCTCCGTTGACTGTAGATGCAATCAGCCATAGATGCAGTCTGTTTACTGATGATTTAAATCCACAAGATACTCTCACAGTAAAAATCAGGCCAGCATTTGCTTGACCAGACAACTTGACACCATCACCTGATGAAGTTGACACATGAGCTCAACCGTCACATGTATGTTAATCTTTTCTCCTCAAATGGATTATAAATCCCTCAGAAGAAAAGGCTGTGAGTACAGCTTCTGCTGTAATCTCTGGTCCTCAAGCCTGGAGTTCTGAGGATAGCAACTCACTTCAAAGCAGGGGACTCACAGGCAAGGCCAAAGGTGCCAAAAGCTGAGAGCCAGAAAGGTTCCTGCCTCCAGGTATCCTTCAATTTAAGTAGAAAAAAAGCAATATGCATAATACAAGCAACCAGCTATTCCAAGCTAAATCACATAGCCTACTAAAATTCCTGCCATGTGCAATTCTAAAGAAGCAAAGAGAACTGAAATTTAATGAGATAAGAAAGACCTCATGGAGAATGACTGTGAAGGTGAAGCATCATCTTATATAATGATAATAGTAAGAACTACCAGTAAGAGCATCTAGTAGTGTACTAAATAATTTTCAAGCAATAAGAAATATAGTTAACATATATTGGTCATTCAGTACATGTCAGTTACTATTCTAAGAGCTTTATAAATATTAACACATTCAGTCTTCAAAATAACCTATAAGGTACACACTGCTGTCTCCATTTTAAATATAAAAGAAGTAAGGCACAGAAGGTTAAATAGTTTGCTGAAGATTATACAGTGGAAGGGCTGAAGTATAGTTCCAGAAACTTTGGCTCTCAAATCCATACTCCTGATCATTACATGATACCATTTCTCTTTATGGGCTCATTTAGTTTTCAACCTGTTCTCGACTCTGCAAAAGAGGCTGTGTATTCCACATATCGTAGTATATGTTAGCAGAGTCTCCAGAGCTGTACAACACACAATCTAAGCAGCCATACGTAGCAGTCAAATGCTATGCATTGCACAGGTAGAAGATTCAATAATTTAGCCAAGTCTGCACTGTATGAATAGGCATGATCTGAAATATAGCAGATCACTCTTTTCACTCAGTCATTGTGTATAAGCAGAAAATAAAGGCTGAGGACATTTTAGACAGAGAGAATGGAATCAGCAGAGTCAAGTGTGGAAATGAGAATGATTTGTTTGGGATCCAAGGAGTAAAACAGTTTGTTTTGATCATAGAGTATAATGAGAAAGAATAAAAGCACATCTGACCTTGCTGCTCTAGGTAAGAGAAAAAGGTTGTTGAATGTTTCTAAAGGGACAGCATATTGCAAGCTGTTTCAAAGAGCTGAACTTAGCAATAGTGGGTTAAGGATTGTGAGAAGTTGAGGTTCCTCCTTCTCAAGCAAAAGGAAACTAAAGCAACAAAATGCTCAACATCAGAAAGGTGTCAAGAAATGATGAGATCAAAACCACAGACAAAAGTACTTAAAATAGAGTTGTCATAGGGTCAAATTTATTAATAGATGCAAAAGTATTCTGGAAAAACCCTTTCAAATACAAAATGTTACAGATTATAGTTAATAAAGAAGCAAGGAAATTGGATAAAGGGTGAATGAGAGTGCAATATAGTTTTCTAGCTCATTTGGAGTCTATTTTACACAATGTGGTTTCCTTTTTGCACTTGAAACATTATAAAAGAACGTTTTGGCTTCATTATATGTACATGTGACATGCTCATTATGCAACAGCTCATTCATGCTCTTATAAAAAGGCTGGAAACATTACTTTGAGGAAAATTACATTTATTAAGACTCAATTTTAAGTCAAATGCTTTGTTTTCAAAGGTCATTTTATCCTCAAAGACTCTATCAGATAGGAACTAATATACCCATTTCATAGATGAGAAAAAATTGAGACTTGATTAGACAATTTACTTAAGGAACTTGGTGAAGGTTCTATAATTTCTAAGACTCTTAGAGTGACACAATTAAAATGCAAAATGGCTTTTCCTTTCAGGAAACCAATATGCCCTGAAAAAATGGGTTCACCCTTGTGATCTCAGACTATTATTAAAAGAAATTAAGTGAAAACCTACACAAGTACTCTGTTTCTGTTGACTGCTAGTAAAAGTTGAACTAGCTTCAAATACTTTTCCCTCTTCATAAAATGTGTTCAATAAAGGGAATCCCCACCAATATTTTAATAGGAATGAAGAAAGGAATGAAATGGCAAATACTAACACCTAAGTCTAAAAGATACTTTTTTGTTCCCCATAATAAGACTTCTGGAAAAGAAATGCAACCTGTTCCAAACATTCACACATAGCAGGAGTTGGAGACCAGATACAAAAACTGCAAAAGTTATTTTAAGCATGTGGTGGTACATTCTTTTGTACTTGATAATGAAACCAAATGGTTTCCTAAAAAACAAAAATGTTAATATAATTTTGCCTTTTTAAATTACAGTTGCCATTAAATGCCTGTATACAAGGGGAATGCATAAAAGAGAAGTAGAGATAATTAAGACATTCATTTTTGTCAATTAAAAGGTCCTAAGGAAGCTACCCTTGGCCTGATTCAAAACGAAGTATTTCAATTATTCCACAGAGACAGCAGATCAGCAAGATTAAATTATTTTCTCTGAGGAAGTAACATAATTTGTTTCTGGCACCTGGTAGGCACCCATTTAGTATTACCGACAACGAATTTTATGAAGACAAATTATAAATTCACATTTCTGAAAGAAAAGGCTAGTCTTTTAATGATCTTTTATTATTTTTAGAATTCAATGTGTTGACAAATCTATTTCATCTAATTAACACATTTCAGAAAACAGAAACATGTTTAATTACCTGAATCACACTTCGCCTGCTTTCATTTACTGTTACCAGAACACAAATAATCTGAGTAAAAGCTTGCATGGCTTCCCCACCAGGATGGAAAGTAACCCCCACACCCCTTAGCAAGGCAGTATTCACAACCTCCCCCCCAGTCTCATTTCCCCACTATAAACATGCCAAGGCAGAGATTATGATTTAGCTAATTTAGGGTGAAACTCAAACACGTATAGTATGTTAGGGCAACTGTGGTTCAGGAACAAGGCCATGATCAGCCATGTGGCACCGGCTGGAGGAGGCTTCCTGTTCAGGAATGGGGCAAAACTGCATGAAGGACTGGTGTGAAAGGAGCCAGGCCAGACCAGAAAACTAAATTATCAACTTCTCTGGCTAAATCAATCATACAAAGGTTTGCAACTTCACTCCAAAATCCTTCCTGCCTAACAAGTTCATTACTTCAGTTACACATTTACATCAAACACCTACTCTGTTCCCAATCACAGGAGGCCACAAATAAAGAAATGTCCCAGCCTCAAAGACCTTTCAATGAAAAAATAAGATCAATATAATGAATGATAGTCACTAATTAGCTCAAAGAAGATCTGAAAACACTGTGACTGTTTTTTGTTTTTTTTTTTGCGTGGGCAGGCACTGGGAATTGAACCCAGGTCTCCGGCATGGCAGGGGAGAACTCTGCCAGCTGAGCCACCATGGCCCACACTGTGACTGTTTTTTAAGGCCAATATTTCTTAGCAATCCTGCATTGGCAAATCTTTCACTTTATCCTGTGAAAGCTACCTTCACTGAGAGATAGCATGTGAAACAGTGTTAAGCCAATCTAGAAGCTATGTCTGCACTTTTCTTGACTCAAAATATTACTATGGCCATTCTTTAAATGGGTTCATTGTTTGAATGGTTCTTTGCAGAATTATTTATTCAATCATATATTCCATTATATTTCTCATTTTTGAGTGATGGGAATCAATCTAAATTTAATCATAAAAATATATAGATTATGACTTCACATTTTTTCTATTAAAAGTCAGATCCTCTGTCTGAATTTGCCCTTTTGAAAATCATGGCAGAAACTATGAGTTCTAATCCCAAAATGGTACATTCAAAAGGCAACAGCATATTTACTTAATGTTGGTGCTCTTACTTGACAGGATAAACTAATATGAGATTATTCCTAGCAATATGTACTAAAGAGTCAATTTTCGTCACTGAAAAATCAATCATATGTAGCTTTCTTCAAATTTGCTCCAGAGCCTTCTGTAAAGAACCATAAGAGCTATCCCCAGAGTCAATAGCGCACATATATCTGACTGTTATTAAAATCTATATATTGTATTTCTTACCCATAAAATTCTCACTTCAGTTGGGTGATAAATGAAAACAATGAGAAAATTGATAGACGTTTAAAATGACTATTCTCCCACAGAATCAAGAGTTCATAGTTATTAAAGCCATGAACAATTTTCTTTTCATTTTGCAACGGAAACGTGAAACAGAAAAATAAATATTTTATATTCTTATGTTGCCAAACAATTCCAATTCTTAAAAAGTACTGATAACAACAATGTAAAAAATAAGATTTGCTGAAAGATTCGTAAGAGATAATTCAAATATACTCACTAATATTCCAGGGGCATACAAACTACTTTTAGCAAGAATTATACAGGAATATTTCTGAAATCATTGTTATTCCAGGAGCATAGATTTATAATAAAGAAATATGGGATTATAAAAAGATATTCTTTTAAAGTTTTTCCCATCTAAAGAATTTTGATATCTCTGTTTAAAATACTCAGTAGTATTTTAAATATCTCAGGAAAAGACATTAGGTCAAAGTTATTACTTGGCTATTTTTTTTTTTTACTAGAGTAGACTCATGGAAGGCTTATAGATTGTGCTGCAGTTCATAGGAACGAGTTATTATCCAAGGGAAAAAAGTCTGATGAGGCAGAATATAGCATATAAGGAACTTTTCATGTAGGCCTACAATAGTTAAATTGCTCTGTTAAAATACTTTAGTTTTTAAATTTAGTTTGAAATGCTAGTGATCAATGAAAGCAAGGGGGTAAGGGGTATGGTATGTATAATCTTTTTTTTCCTCTGTTTTCATTTTATTTCTTTTTGTGAATTGATGCAAATGTTCTAAGAAATGATGAATATGCAACTAAGTGATGATATTGTGAATTACTGATTATATATGTAGGATGGAAAGATCACATGTTAATGTTTTACTTCATTTGTTGTTAATTTTTTTCTTTAATTAATTAATTAATTAAAAAACTTTATTTTTGCTTTACTATTACACATATAGAACTAGATACAATTTTTCCAATGACACTCTACCTAATTAATTCAGGAATACTGAGCCAGGAGACTGTTACCCATCATCATATTAGAATATGCCCTTTATGATGAGAGTAAGCATTTTTGTTTTTGAACTGCAAGTACAAATACTTCTCGTTCTCCTATTTTAATGCTGGAAAATGTAACATTCAGAAGCTGGAATATCTGGTCAGAGTTTCAAAATAAAATTCAAATTAGGATATGCTACATGTATTGACATAAATTGCAATTCTATATTGATTCTGCAAAGTTATACTGAACAAGAGGTAAAGAAAAACATTTAGCCAATATGCTAATTTCCACAGTTTTCCCCTGTTATGTTATGAAAAGTTCCATATGTGAGGCCCCTGGTATCTGCTAATAGTTTCACAGCTCAGAGTTTTGCTTCATTTGTTTAGAGCATCAAGCTGCCCTATCACTTTTATAGAGCTGAAAAGGTTGTTACGGTCCATAATATAAAACTCACAAAAATGCACAGCAGCTCTTCATATTCTGAAAGAAGTCTATTATAATAATGATGTCACAAAAAAGGCTGAAATCCCATTATGTGTCTCGGACAGTGAAGCCATCCAATCTCTCCAGTTAATATAGGTATTCAGGTCGCACCACAAACATTATAGTAACAATATAATAAAGGAAAAGTTCACTCTAAAAAATTACTGAGGACAGGTAATCAGGATCTTTTTCTACTTCTGCCTTCAATAAGCCTCACATCACTGGAAGTACCCCCCAAAATACAAACATAACCATCACACTGTCTGATGCCCTACTGTGAACCACAAAGCTCTGAAAAAATTACATATATATCAATCAGGACCCTTGAAGCAAAAGGTCCTCTAAATAAATAAAACAATTTCTCTTTAGTTATCACATATATCTACATAGTAAGCATGACAAATTGAATAATCGTGGTCTCCACAAAAATGTGAAACAATATTGCAATATTAACTTTAAGAGCTTATCTGTGTATTTAAAAACTGCTATCATTTTTTATGGCATAGATGTTAAGTGATTTCAGACACTGAGCCAGCAGAAGATGTAGAAGGGACTGGTTTTCCTCATTTTGGTATATTTTTATAGCGCAGCATGCAAACCACTTTCCAAGTGAGAATTTTTTAAAAGACTTTTTAAAAATTGAATAATAAGTATTTTCTACTATACATATATATATATATTGCAGCATTTTTACTATTTTAGTTAGATTCCAAATTAGAGAAAAGAGAAATTTTGAGAAACAAGTATGTAAATTTTACCTATTAAAATTGTTTGAATTCTCTAGAGAGAGAAACAACACAGATTCAGGACATTTTTTTAAAGCCTAAATTCTAGTCCCAAGTTTGTCACTAGCCAATTGTTTAATCTTGAACAAGTCATTTCTAATGTTTAGTTCCAGTTCCCTTACCTTTAAAATGAAAAGCAGGAGAAACAGAGATACATAAAGTCCCCCTTTCCCACAACAGTCATGGGCTGTGGGAGGACCTGGTGTCAGGACGAGAACTAAGCTTTACTGAGTACTTGCTCTGCGCAGGGCACTGGGCTAAGCACTGCACACGTAGTGATTCATTTAACCTTCAAACAAACCTACACTTAAATCATAGCAGATTAAGGAGAAATGGAAATGTTACGCAGCGTACCCAAGACTATACAACTAGAGAGAAGAGTGTGAATTCACAGCCAGGCAGAATCCAGGGCCAGCTCTCTTTACCACCACATTACACTGCAAATACTGCGATATTCTTGGAATGGAGAGGTCTGATTGTTCAAATATCTGGTTAAAGGATCGAGTCAGAACTTAATAGTGGAAGGTTTGATGGTTGAGGATATTGCAGTGCCTTAGGATCATTGCCATGAATAGTAGTTCTCTAAAACAATACTGTATATATGTTATATGCAGAGAAAGTTTCAATATTTCCCTACATATATACTGAGAGCAAAAAACTTAGAATTCAAATTTAAAAACAATTTTTATACCTGTTTTATAAAATGTGGTACAGAATTAAATCTGCATCACTTAATTCCCAATCCATTTTACTGTCCACAAAATAAAAACATATTTGCAATGTTACAAATGAAGCCAGATTTATCTGCATGGATATATTCTATCCTATGCCTACAATTCTCAGGTAACATTTCTTAACAGCTGCTTATATTTGGAGTTGTACCAAGAGGCTAGAATTCAGTCTACTAGTGGTATGACACAACGTACAGAGATAGTTAAATGTGAACTTAGATTTATAAGATATTTAAACATGGTATCAGTTACAGGTAACTGCAGTTTTAAAATGAGATCTTTCAACCACTATTATTTATAGCTCAAGGCAAACCCTATTTAACAGCATGGGAAACTGCTTTGTTTAATCTGCCGTTTATTCAGAGCTGTTTATTTGATAGATTGAGAATAAACAAAGAATAGTTTCATATCAGTAACATTAAACATATATTAAATATCCAGATTTTCTAAAGTTTGTTTTACTATCCTGACAAAAACATGACACATTTGTAATATTTCCTACATGTTCCCAGTCATTTATGATAAAAACCATGTAATTTTACAAATAGAACAGCTCTCACATGCTGTTTACTTCTTCATCACAGGGACAAAATATAAGAGATCTTTTCCTCTATTTTAAGAGACTGCCCAGCTCTAACATGTTTGAGAATTCAAACTTTCATTATATCTTCACATAGCTGTGAAAATTATTCTGACTCCATTTAAATTCTTTCTAACCACAACGTAAATATAGATACCAAATATATAAGGTTAAAGTAAAAATCCATTTATCAGCACCAATGCCTTACACAAAACAGTGTTAGTCCTCCCATTTACTGCTATTTCTGAAACAATAACAGCACACAGGTAGACCTCCAGCTGGATTAATTCTTCTTTCCTCTGGTCTGCTGTCTGTGCCAAAGGACTATATAATCAGAGACCTCATTTACAGTAAATAGCCACAATACAAGGTAAGTGTGGAAACCAGTTCTAAATCGTTTGAAACATTCTGGACACAGCTGGTAGAATATCTGTTGAAAATGGATGAGTGACTGTTGAGACACAAAACAATTAGAGGCAAGTCAATGTCTCCATAACATTCACTGCATTCTCTGCAGCATCAACAGTTCTAAATTTATTGAAAGAACTTCAATGAAAAAGCAACTAGAATGAGATTAGTACTGTCATTTTCCTTCCTGAAAACACAGAGCAATCACTGAAAATAAGCCTATAAAAATGAATCATTACTCATTCATTCAACAACCCCAAAGAAAGGTGAAAGAGCCCTACAGAAAATGCTAACTTTTCTTTCTTTGACTTACTTATGTGGCCCACACCACTAAACTTTTTGCTATTGTTTTAATCTTTTTTACATATTTAAATATGTTTTATAAATAGAAAGGGAAAACTTCTATGAAAAAAATTATTACTTTTACCTTTACTATTTTAAAGTGCTGGATATCAAAATAAGTAAGCAGAATGTTATTTTTTTTCTTATGTGACCTACAGGAAAGCTGGGGCACAGCTTTTACAACTAAGTGTAGAATTTAACTTTACAACTAAAATGTAGAAAATGGTGCATGGAGAAAGAACCTAGTTGAATTTCATAGGATTTTTACCCAAACATGAAATGTAAAATATAGTCTCATCATTAAAAGTTCCAATTTCCAAAAGGCATGTCTGACTATCTAATGAGAACTCTTCCCTGACCAATCAACAAGCATTTTTAATGCATCCTCATAATGTACCATGCACCTCAAAATTCAGAGCAACTTTTCTGCAGTTAGAAGAACCAGAAGCAGAGAAATCAGTTAAGAATCTATGGCAAAATCCAGGCATTCAGGGATGAAAGCCTTAAAAGTATTGTGAAAGTGAAAATGAACCACGGGGTGAATTTTTGGGACCATGAGAGAAAGAAATAACAGAGCTGGGTAATATATTCACTTACGCATAAAGGAGAGGAACAAATTCGGAATGATTACAAGGGCCTTAGTGTACGGCTGGTAATATGAAAGAGATAACGCGTCGAGTAATAAACTAAGCTCTAGCTATTCAGCAGCCATACATTTAACAGGGCCTATATGCCCTGGAAAACTCAGCAAATACAACTTCTTCACATGCTCAACAAATATGATAAGTACAAAAAAAGATCTTTATGAAAGCAAAGCTCCTGCAATAAAATACAAAACTTTCATTCCTCAGGAACCATGACATGTTAACAATTCCATAAGCAATACTGTAAAAACTTCTATTTTTAAGAAGTCACATGGAAAAATGTTTAATCAGAATCAGTGTCTAACTGAATCCTGAACAATTCTTGTTTTGTTATTTCAAATATATTTGATTTTTAAATCACAATAACAGTGATCCATAAAATGCATTACTATTATTGGCCTAGTTCCTAGACAAAACAGAAATGAAGGACAGTATCAGATTACTTTGTATTAATATCTGGTTCAAAACAAATAATACATGTTAAAGCACTGACCCCAGCAACTAGCTAAAGTACTGCTGAAATGTCATGAGCACTGGCTAACTTCAACAGTGGCAATGGTGTCCTAAAATGGCTTTGGCTTTAAAATGAGTCAAACTAAAATATGATATTTTCCAAAGTAAAATCTGGAAAAAGTTACAAACTATAAAAATCAGAAAATATATCCTCTATCCCTAAAATCTGTAAAACAACAAATGAAATTTTCGCCTACATATTACTAAAATGTGTTAGTAGTATGCACCTCTACCCTGATTGCTCTTATATGAAAGATTTAAGAGAAATTAAGAACATTATTCTAAGCATATAATATTATCTACTGAGCTACTAAGTTAGTGAGTGAGTGGGCCAGTCAGTCTGCTTTTTATCTAGTTTTAAGAAACAACATTCATGAATTTTATAAACTAAGTACTGTATTACTCTAGGAAAATTTCCAAATATGCAAGCCAATGGACACTCAAGTCCACTACCAAATTGTAGTTTCATGACAGCTTAATAACAACACAGAACACTATAATGTCAAGAACTATTAATTTTACATTGAAGAGTTTAGTTATTACCCTGGTTTTAATTCATAGTGTGAAGTTACATCCTTAAATACAGGAAATTGATTCTAGAGCAAAGGAGAAAAAAACATAGAGTTGTAGCTCTTTATGACTCATGTAGAGAATTTCCTTAAGAATCTTTCAATTTAAGAATCTTGCTCTTAATTTCATTTAGTGGAAAGTTGGTAATTCCTATTTAGATGCCAAAGCACCAAAACAATTTTTATTTTTCAAATGGCAGAGGGAGAACAGTGATTAAGAATTCTGATTTTGAAATCAGAAATTCCAGATTGTCTGGGATCTCAGGCAATCACAAATTCTCTCTGCCTTTTTTCCCCTTTCATATAAGATTATTGCAGAAATAAGGACCCTGGACATCATATACAAAACACATATAAAAAGGGTCTGAAAAGTGGAAAGAAGACCAGCCAGGGACCTCAGGACATGAGAGAAAGGACATGGAAATAAGTTTCCTAAATTTTATGTTTGCCTTGTATGTTCTGGATTGGATCAGCTTTATCTTCAACGTGCTCAGTGAAGTAATATGCAAGTGAGAAATTTATAGTTGCATATTGCAGCTAGAAATTTTCACCCTTTGCAGACTTACCTAGTTATCTGTTCAGTTTATGAGTTGTGGCAGGTTGAACTGTCCAAACTGCAGTTTGGACAAATTCTTGATCTTGGTTTGCATCTGGTGGGTGTCAACCCACTATGAATAAGATCTCGTCAAGCTGTCCCTTCAGTTAAGGTGTGGCCCAACCAAATCAAGTTGGGCTTTAATCTGGAGTCTCCAGGTGGGATTACTGGACTCCTTTATAAACAGAGTGAAGATGAGATGGAGAAAGAAGCCATGGGGAGCGGCCAGAACCCAGATTTCAGTGGAACCAGGAGGAAAAGGAGAAGACCCTGCTGCCACGTGCACTGCCAGGTGTGATAGAAAAACCAAGGAACCACAAACTGATGGCCAGCTAGGAGATACAAACCAAGGAGGAAACAAGCCTTCTAGCCCATGAAATCCTAACAATAAACTCTTGATAGTAAGCCAAACCATTTTATGGTATTTGTTTGCAGCAAGAAAACACCACCATGAACCCCCACTCCCACTGCGTTTCTTTTTTGTGACTCCCCCTGAAGCCGGTTTCTTTACTGGCAAGCAGCCATGCACAACTCAGCTTCAAGCCCTATCTCACTGTTCTCCTGAAACCTAATGAATCTGGATTATTTGTTTTTGTTTAATCTCTGGTTTTCTCTTCATTCATCCCATGAGAGTAAACAGTGTTCTAGCCATTACATCGCTGAACCTAATAAATATTGTTTACAACTACTGTTCATAATCTAGCTGAAGAGAGACCTTACCTCACTCCCACTGTAAAATTCTTCTAATTGTCAATCATTTATGACTTAATTTTTCAATCTGGACATCTAAATATAGATTAATCTCTTTCTAATACATAGCCAGTTTCACCTCAACTTTCATCCATTATTACACTTTCCCTTATTTGATTTTTGTCTCTCTACCAATACAAATTATCAACAGTTGCCTTTTTATTATGCCAATGTAAAATGTCTATGATTTATTCGAAATAAGCTAGGCAAGACACGTGAAGGAGAAAAACTCATCCACCAATAGCCACAGCTTGGCTCATGCCTCAAAGCACAGTGCCATCTCGAATACAAAACTCCCTCTCCATCCCATCCAAACTCTAACCTAGGCCATAGGGTGTATCTGATAAATCAGAAGAACTCTGGCTTTCCTAACCACTCACTGTATATATGTATGTGTATGTGTGTGTAAACAGATAAATAATATTTTTAAATGTTACTCATTTGTATACTATACTACATTTTGCGTTCCCTAATGATTTCATGAGTCTAAGTCTTGTCCATCAAATAAAATCATAACCACCTTTTTTTT
>PVIY010030358.1:0-31150 GCA_004026745.1 Myrmecophaga tridactyla | reverse complement strand
AAAAAAAAGATGGAAAAAATTGAATGGGAACTCAGGGATGACAGACAAAACAAAGACACAAATATAAGTATCATTAATGTCCCAGAAGGAGAAGAGAGGAGTTAAGGGCTAGGAAGAGTAGTTGAGGATATAGTGGGGGAAAACTTCCCAACTCTCATAAAGGACATAAATATACAAGTCAAAGAAGCCCAGAGAATTCCAAACAGAATAAATCCATATAGGCCTTCCCCAAGACACATACTAATCAGTCTGTCAGATGTCGAAGAGAAGCAGAAAATCCTGAAAGCAGCAAGAGAAAAACAATCTACTACATACAAGGGAAACCAACTTGACTGAGTAGAATTCAGTAGACTGAGTTCAGACTACTCAATTCGCACCCTGGAGGCAGGAAGGGAGTGGTATGATATATTCAAGATCCTGAAAGAGAAAGACTTCCAGTCAAGAATTCTGTACCCAGCTAAACTGTCCTTCAAAACTGAGGGAGAAATTGAAGTGTTCACAGACAAAGAAGTCCTGAAAGAATTTGTCAACAAGAGACTGGCCCTACAGGAAATACTAAAAGGAGTTCTGCTGGCTGAAAAAAAAGACAGGAGAGGGAGGTCTGGAGGAGGGCACAGAATTGAAGAGGACCACTAAGCAATTTAAAGAATATGAAAAGAAAGAGGGAAAAGAATATACACATCTGACAAATAAAATAAAAAAGATAAGATGGTGGAATCAAGAAATGTCTTTTTAGTAATAACTCTGAATGTTTATGGACTAAACTTACCAATTAAAAGCTACAGATTGCCAGAATGGATTAGGAAACATGATCCAGCTATATGCTGCTTACAAGAGACTCATCTTAGACAAAAGGATACAAACAGATTGAAAGTGAAAGGATGGAAAAAAGATTTTCCACACAAGTTGTAGCCAAAAGAAAGCAGGAGTAGCTATACTAATATCAGACAAAATAGACTTTAAATGTAAGAACATCGTAAGAGACAAAGGACACTGCATACTAATTAAAGGGTCAATTCACCAAGAAGATATAACAATCATAAATGTTTATGCTCCCAATCAGGGAGCTCCAAAGTACATGACACAGACATTCGCAAAACTGAAGGGAGTGATAGGTGTTTCAACAATAATTGTAGGAGACTTCAATATACCACTCTCCTCTATAGATAGAACAACCAGACAGAAGATCAACAAGGAAATAGAGAAGTTGAATAACTTGAAAAATGAATTAGACCTAACAGACATATATAGGTCATTGCATCCCAAAGCACAAGGTTATACATCTTCTCTAGCACTCATGGAACATTCTCTAGGATAGATCATATGCTGGAGCACAAAACAGGTTTTGATAAATATAAAAATATAGAAATTATTTATAGCACTTTCTCTGATCACAATGGGATGAAGCTGGATCTTAATAACCACCAAAGAATAAGAACATTCACAAGTATATGGAAATTAAATAACACACTCTTAAACAACCAGTGGGTCAAAGAACAAATTTCTAGAGAAATCAGTAGCTATCTGGAGATGAATGAAAATGAGAATACAACTTATCAGAACTTATGGGATGCGACAAAGGCTGTGCTGAGGGGAAATTTATTGCTTTAAATGCTTATATTAAAAAACAAGAAAGAGCAAAAATCAAGGACTTAACAGCAAACCTGGAGGAACTTGAGAAAGAACAGCATGCTAATCCCAAAGCAAATAGGAGAAGACAAATAGCAAAGATTAAGGCAGAGATAAATGAATGGGAGAACAAAAGAACAATAGAAAGAATCAATAAAACCAAAAGCCGGTTCTTTGAGAAAATCAATCAAATTGATGGGACACTGGCAAGACTGAAAAAGAGAAAAAGAGAGAGGATGCAAAAACCAAAATCATAAATGAGAAGGGGTGCATTACCACAGACCCTGAAGAAATAAAAGAAATAAGAGGAAACTATGAACAACTATATGCCAACAAACTAGAAAACTTAGATGAAATAGACAATTTCCTGGAAACACACAAACAAGCTACACTGACTCAGGAAGAGATAGAAGATCTCAACAAACCAATCACAAGTAAAGAGATTCAATCAGTCATGAAAAATCTTCCCACAAAGAAAATCCCAGGGCCAGATGGCAACACAGGGGAATCGCATCAAACATTCCAGAAAGAACTAACACCAATCCTGCTCAAACTTTTCCAAAAAATTGAGGAAAAAAGGAACTCTACCTATCTCATTCTATGAAGCTAATATCATTATAATGTATTAAATGGGTAAAGATGCTATAAGAAAGGAAAACTACAGGCCGATCTCCCTAATGAACATATTATGCAAAAATTCTCAATAAAATATTAGCAAATCAGATCCAACAGCTCATTATAAGAATTATACAGGGTGGGCCACGATGGCTCAGTGGCAGAATTCCCACCTGCCCTGCCAGAGACTCAGGTTCGATTCCTGGTGCTTGACCATGTTAAAAAAAAAAATTATACACCATGACCAAGTGGTGTTTATACCAGGAATACAAGGATGGTTCAACACAAGAAAATCAATTAATTGTTTTGTAATGTATTGTTAATACAGCACATTAACAAATCAAAAGGGAAAAATCACACGATCATCTCAATTGCTGCTGAAAAAGCATTTGATGAAATCCAGCATACTTTTCTGACATACTCACTCCAAAACATAAGAATCAAAGGTAACTACCTCAATATGATAAAGGGAATATATGGAAAACCAATAGCCAGAATTGTACTCAATGGAGAGAGACTGAAAGCTTTCCCCCTAAGATCAGGTACAAGACAAGGATGCCCACTGTCACCACAATTATTCAACATTGTGCCAGAAGTTCTAGCTAGAGCAATCAGGCAGGACAAAGAAATAAAAGGCATCCAAATTGGAAAGGAAGAAGCAAAACTCTCATTATTTGCAGATGATATGATACTATACTTGGAAGATCCTGAGAAATCTATAGCAAAGTTACTTGAGCTAATGAACAAATTCAGGAAGGTGGTGGGATACAAAATTAATGTGCAAAAATCAGTAACATTTCTTTTCTTTTTTTAGTAGGTTTTTTTTTTGGGGGGGGCATGGGCAGACACTGGGAATCGAACCCAGGATTTCCAGCCTGGCAGGCGAGAACTCTGCCTGATGAGCCACCGCGGCCCACTAGTAACATTTCTATAGCCAAGCAATGAGCTAGCTGAGGAGTCAGTTAAGGGAAAAATTCCATTCAAAATAGCAACTGAAAGAATCAAATACTTAGGAATGAACTTAACTAGGGATATAAAGGACTTGTACACAGAAAACTGCATAATATTGCTAAAAGAAATCAAAGAAGATCTAAATAAGTGGAAAGACATTCCCTGCTCATGGATAGGAAGGCTAAATATAGTTAAGATGTCATTTCTCCCCAAGTTGATCTACAGATTCAGCACAATACGAATAAAAATTCCAACAACCTACTTTGAAGATTTGGAAAAACTAATTACCAAATTCATCTGGAAGGGAAAGAGACCCTGAATAGCTAAAAGCCTCCTAAAAAAGAAGAACAAAGTGGGAGGGTTAACACTCCCTGACTTTAAAAACTTTTATAAAGCCACAGTGGTCAAAACAGCATGGTGCTGGCATAAAGCAGAAGCACTGACCAATGGAATCGAATTCAGAGTGCAGAAATAGACCGCCAAATCTATGGTCAACTGATTTTTGACAAGGCCCCCAAACCCTCTGAACTGGGACAAAATAGTCTTTTCAATACTTGGGCATGGAAGAACTGGATATCAATAGCCAAGAGAATGAAAAAAGACCCCTATCTTACACCCTACACAAAAATTAACTCAAAGTGGATCAAACACCTAAATATAAGAACTAGCACTATAAGGCTTCCAGAAGAAAATGTAGGGAAACATCTTCAAGACCTAGTAATAAGAGGTAACTTCCTAAACTTTACACACAAAGCACAAGCAACAAAAGAAAAACAAATAGATAAATGGGAACTCCTCAAAATCAAATGCTTCTGCACCTCAAAAGACTGTCAAAAAGGTGAAGAGGCAGCCAACTCAATGGGAGAAAATATTTGGAAATCACATATCAGACAAAGGTTTGATTTTCTGTATATACAAAGAAATCATAAAACTCCACAACAAAAGAACAAACAGTCCAATTATAAAATGGGCTAAAGAGATGAATAGGCATTTTTCTGAAGAGCAAATACAGATGTCTCAAAAGCACATGAAGAGATTCTCATTTTCACTGGCTACATGGGAAATGCAGATCAAGACTACAATGAGAAACCACCTCACACCTATTAGAATGGCTGCTATTAAACTATAAATGTTGGAGAGAATGTGGAGAAACTGGGACAGTTATGCACTGCTGGTGGGAATGTATAATGGAATGTAATATGGAGGACTCGCGGTTCCCTAGGAAACTAAATATCGAGTTGCCCATGATCCAGCAATAGCACTACTTGGTATATAGCCAGATGAGTTGAAAGCAATGACACAAACAGACATTTGCACACTGATGTTCATAGCAGCATTATTCAGAACTGCCAAAAGATGGAAACAAACCAAATGCCTGTCAACAGATGAGAGGATCAATAAAATGTGGTACATACATGTGATGGAATATTATGCAGCAGTAAGAAAAATGATGTCCTGAAGCGCAAGACAAGATGGATGAACCTTGAGGACATAATGCTGAGAGAAATTAGCCAGACACAAAAGGATAGATACTGTATGAGTCTACTTGTATGAACAGTATAAATGTCTAATCAGAGGCTTATAATATAGAAGACAGGGGACTTAGAGATACATAGAAGCTAGAGATGGGTGAACTGTTAGCTAGTGCGGTTGAACGTCAATGTAAGGGATGGTGGAATTATACAAAGAAGATAGGACTTAACAAACAAATATGAATGTTGAATCATTAAATTGATATCTCTTTTAGTCTCCAGTATTTTAGAGCAGCTAGAAGTAAAAACCTAAAATTGTGGAATTGTAAATGATGTCAAAGTCTGAAACATTTTCAACAGCTAATTGTGGTGCTGTGCTTTGAAATTTACAGCTTTTTTGTATATATGTTATTGTTCACAAAAAAAAAGAAGGGCAAAAAGTCGATTGTGATGATAAGAAAGTATTTAAGCCCTCTAGCCTCTAGCAGCTAAAAGGAAAAATAAAGAGGATCATATCGGAGCCCATGACAAATTGTGGGATCTATCCTGTAACCACTTGTTGAAGAGCGCTTTGAAAACCATTGCTTTCTTATTTCTTTGCTTTGTATATATGTTATACTATACAATAAAAAAGTTAAAAAAAATACAACCCCCCCAAAAAAAGACAGCAGACACATATCAAGTGTCCAATAAATGCTTAACTCTATCTTTTTAACATTTCATTCATTCTAAATTCCATTTATAATAATAAGTATTTGCTACAAAAATTGCTTGTTCTCACCTCTTCTGATTTTCTTTTTCTTTTTAAAATTATGTTTTCACTCTGCTTGTGGTTAAACATCACAGTATTTCAGGTTGAGTCTTTGTCTGCAGGCAGGAGTCTGTCTTTGCTGTTAGGATCAGACTTTTCATTCAGCATCCTTCCAGACAGAGCTGGCTTACATTTTGTATACAAATCTGTAGAAAACATCGTTGAAGTGTAAGGTGAATGCTGTCACACCAAACCAGCATTCCACTGCCGTGTTTATACGTGACATTTGCTACCTAAGGTAGACTATGACGTGAGACTCCTCCATCGTTATTATTAGTAATTATCATTGTTATTTTGATTTTAGATCTTTTGGTGTACTAAGAAAAATCTATTCTGTTTTGTATAAGAAACTATTTCAATAAGACCCCCCATATGTTCTCATCGCCAGAGAAGTCCCGAGTTCTGGAGCTTAAAAACTATGGTCACATCACTCATCCTCTTAAAGCAAAAAAATGAATCTTCACCCTAATCAGTGTTCCCTACCTGGCCGCTGCTGAGTGGCTTGACTTTCAGAGGAGGTGTCTGTAAGAAGGCCTTTGCTGGGACCACCGATGGCTCCACACCCAGACGCCCGCCCCTTCTCTTGGGCCTGTTGCTCCTAAATACAACCTTCGCATTTCAAAACAGTTAGCGCCCATAAGACTCAGTGCAAAGCAAACAGAACCTCTTGGTGTTTTGATAGCTTCTGATTTCTTCCCAATGTTTCCACTTCATCTCACGTATTTCCTGCTCTGAGGGTCGCTAGAGTCTGCTCATCCTCCGTTGTCCTTTTGCCAGCTGGGGCAGTCTCCAAATCGAGAGGTGAAGCTGTTCCAAAAGGCTCAGCAGTGCCGCACCTCTGCTGGATTATTTACTCGTGGAAAGCCTTCACCTTCGCCACACCACAGAGAGATGTTCCCTCCATTTATATGTGTATCTGCAGAATAAGAATAAGGCACATTTCCCCCTGAGAATATTCCTTAAAGAGGAGAGAGTTTTCATCCCTTGTCTAGCAACAGTGAAGGGGAGGGGTCTCCACAGTGCCCTGCTTCCTCCCCCACCCCAAGCAAGACCTCACCCGCAGTGAGAGCTCTCCTGCAAACACAGTGACACATCACACCTGGAGGAAAATGACCTTAGAGTTGATTTACTTTTGTTCCACACACTTATTATCATCTGATAATGCAACTAAATGAACTAGACCCTGTTTTAGTGCACATTTTCCAGTTGAGAAAGTCCGAGAGTGCAGGGCAAATGAATTGCCAAGAGTCCTTTCACACGTACTGAGGGGTGAAGCCAGCATTTCCAACCCTGAATCTCTCTCTGCTCTATCTCAATGCTCATTGGCATGCAGGATAAAAACAGGCTTGGCTTTAAAACCAGTCTGTGTCTCTTCACCAACCAAAGGAGCCAAACGCTTCAGAATAACTTTAATGAAGTCCAACATGACAGATTCTCAGAAGTTCCCTGATAATGGCATTTTTTTCAAATATATTTCATATATTTACCGATCTTTATAGGTAATTCATTTAAACTATTAGTTATGAAACCCGTATTAATTATAAAACCAAGTCCTAAACCTCCCTGAGGAGAGTTCATCAATGTCTGCTTAGCTGTGCTGGGTTTCCATGGTAACGGGCATCTCCAGCCCCCGCCAGTGCCTTACCTGCTTAGGTCATGTAAAGGAAGAAGGCTTAGAGCAGACACCGATGACCGCTGAATCATTAATTCTGTTCCGGCCACTAGCGATTGATTGTTTGCTTACCACTTGGCTGTGAGAGAAAAGTGACTCAAGTTTCAGTTTCAGAAACTCTAAAAAGGAGGTCATCCTTAGCGGCTGCACTTAACAATGAATATAGTATAGTATACCATAATCTTTTATTTTACAAAGTGGTTGAATAAAGAAATTAGTAAGAGAAAATCTGATCACACTGCAATGGATGGTTTTCTTTCCCTTTCCGAGGAAGTGTTTGTGGGCTTAATAAAATGGCAATGTAGGCAGCTTACCTTCTTTTTGTCAAAGTGCTGTACATTTTGTTAACCAGACCGATTCACAACAACGCATACAGTCAGTGCCTCTTTAAAATTTTCCACAGGGTTGATGCTCATTGCCTTGAACCTTGGAATTCCAGTTATTTTCCACCATGGGAGATAAATGTAGGAAAAGTGAGTCCATTAGAAGCAGTCCTCAAAAGCATTGACCCTTGTAATTGGTGGGTGGTTTGCCATCAAGATTAAAAGCACTTATCAGATGTTCAGATGCTCATTTGGCTATTATCCAGCTCTACAAGGTGAGAGCTCGGTGGGCCTCGTGGCCCTATGGCAGCACTGGGCATGGAGTACCATTGCGGAAGTCTGAGTGACACTCAGTCAACAGACTTCACTGCCTGCGTCACAGAACAGACGCTCTTCCACCAATCAGCAGTCCTGTATTTGGACCCTACAGCGTACAACTTAAAATTCCAAATATCACAGGGCCAAGAAGAAATACCTTACGACCTCTGCACTCAAGCAGCTTATAGCTGGCCCTTTGGGAATTGATTGCAGGAAAGCAAACACGACTGAAATATTGGGATGGAGAGAGCAGCTCTCAGGACTCCAGGTCCAGGCAGGGGCAGGGCCAGTGAAAGGAATGAGCACTTGAGCTGACAGTTCTGTGGCCAACATCCCCACCGGGCTGTTCTCTCACTTGACATATACTCGCCGAGTACCTTTCCTTCTCTTATTGACAAGCATATGAACAATTCAACTTTTAAATAACTTTAATTTATAAAGACAATGTATGAGTACATATCATAAACAATGTAAAGGTCAGAAATGAAAGATCCCTGGGCTTGAAGACAGAGTTAATAAGTAACCTGTTTCTCAAGGAATGGGAAAGAGTTGACTAGCCAGAGAGCGTGGCGGGGCATATGCCAGGTAAGGAAATAGCTTCTGCAAGTCAATGCAGAGAGAAATGACCATTGTATTTCCAGGGAGAGCAAAGGGTCCCCACAACCCAAGATGTGTCACCATGAAGTGTAATGGTGAAAGACATGGATGGAAAAGAAGATTGATGCCAGATTTGGAAAAGTATTCTGTGACCATATTTACTTTATGGGAATTTGGGGAGTATCTGAAAAGTGAACGTTGAAAGAGTATTTATTGTGTGCAAATGCATGTCTAGGAAATGTGTTGGGTTTTGTCGAAATGCAGATTCTCATTCAGAAGGTCTGCGTGAGTCCGAGATTCAGAATTTCTAGCAGCTCCCAGGACCCGCCCTTGGGCTACTCTGAGCCCATGATTGCTCCCTCCTGGGGCCAGGACAGCACCCCAGAGGAGGCTGGGGGCTCAGGGAAGAGGGGGACAAAGCTTTTAGGGAGCCTGGAGCACGAGCGCAGACACACGGTGAAGGAAAGGCAGGCTTCATTCAGAAGGGAGGGCACTCAGGGAGAGGGTCCAGAACAGATGCTGGCACCTCTCCACGCCCACATCTGTCGCTGGGACCCCCGCCCTGGCCTTGGCCTCTGGGAGCGAAGGTTCTGGGGGAGCGGGAGTCTCAGGCCGGCTGCCCAGATCTGCTGCTACAGCTCTCCAGGCTGAATAGAAAGACAGCTGGGCCTCACCACACTCTTCTAACCATGTCCCTTCCTCAGGGCCCTCTTCCTGCTGGCCCCCGGGCATGACCTTCTGCCATCTCCACAACTTCACAGCACATCGCACCCCCAGCCCCCCACCTCTGCCCCACTCTCAGGCACCACCGACCCCCGGTAAACTCTTCTCTTCACTCTTTAGCAGGTGTGTCAGCCCTGTTTCCACCTTCCAAATTTGCTGCTGCCGAAACTTTTCTGGCACTGTCTTGCTCCCCTGGTCCCTTTGAAACCACACATTCGTTTTCTGAAGGAAACCCCTCCCAAGAACCGAGCCTGGGACACTGAGTGCCATCTCGGGAAAAAGCATCCCCGGGGGCTACCTGAACTAAACATACCGCCTTCTGTACATCTATAATATCTTAGTCAGGTCCTTCGTTTTCTCAGGCACTCACAAAATACTATATACATACAGGAAACTGTTGTCACAGCATTTTCCACTTGTCATTATTATTTATGTCTCTCCACTCTAGGTGCGTGTGTCTCTGTTGGCAGAAGAATCTCATGTTATTATTGCTGTTATTATTACTTCAGTGGCAGCAGAGTACCACAGTTAAGAGCTTAGGCATCTGTTGTGGGGTGAATTGTGTTCCCCAGAAGATAGGCTGACATCCTGACCCCTGGGACCTGTTAGAAATGGGGTCTCAGCAGGTGTAATTAGTTAAGATGATGTCATGCTGGGTTAGTTGGCCCTAAACCAGTAACTCCATCCTTTTAAAAAGAGGGTGACTTGGACATAGAGACATACACAGAAGAGGCCATGTGGAGACAGGCAGAGCTTGGAGCGATGTGTCTACAAGCCAAGGAGAGCCATGCATTGCCAGGAGCTGCCCGAAGCGAAGAAGCCTCCAGAAGGAACCCAGTGTACCCACATATTGGCACAGGACTTCAAACCTCCAGAACCATGAGCCAAGTATCTGTGGTTTTCAGCCACCCTGTCTGTGGTCATTTGTTTCAGCAAGTGTAGGAGACTCATACAACATTGAGAGACTGAATTCAAGCCAAGATTTATTATATCATTCTGAATATTCCTAACCAGCTCTAACCCTGAGCTTCCTCCTCTGAAAAATAGAAAGAATTATATGATTTAACTTCTTCTTATCATGAGGGCTAGAAATTCAGTCTATAAATGACTTGTTGCAGGGAAGGTTAATCAATGCCACTGATTATTATCATCCCTGATATATGGAACCCATAGGTACCATCAGGTGCTCACTTACGTCAATTATATGGGCTTGAGGACACAGTGACAGCCCTAGATTTCTCGGTACTTTACGGTAGATGATGGATAAAAGTAGCTGATAGGATTTTTTTAAATGGGGTGCATCTTATTCTTTTCATTTTCCTATTTAAAAGGAAAGGAATTTGAAATAAGAAAATATTAAGAACAAAGGAAACATTTTAGCAAAGTTATTCAGTTTAAAAGACAGAGCTCTCATTAATTTGCTGGAATCTGATAATGAAAAAAAGTAGAGGCCTGGGAAAGAAAGATGCATCAAAGTTATTACAGTTAAATTTATATGAAAAGTTAAGAAAATTCTAACATATCAGTTTGGTCTACAGCAATTTTATATTGCAACACTTGAGTGGAATATACCATTACTTTAATACCAGAAAACATTTCAGGGGGAGGTTTGAGTTGATTTGTTAATTTTTTTGTGCCTTGCTCTTTAAGTCAAGAAACCATATGCTACGAACTTATGTGGCAAAATAGAGCAATAGTTCTCAAACATTATGGTCTCAAGTCCTTTTTTGCTATTAAAAATTACTGATGACCACAAAGTGCTTTGATTTATGTGAGTTATATCTGAAGTGAGAAAAAGCCCTCTAGGCAGCTATCATGCCCAAACAAGAAGGAATAAGATATTTCTTTGCTCCAAAAAGATTTTAAATGTTCAAGTTTACATTAAGTAAAAAGACCTTGAGCCAATTCTAAGATAGCATTAGAGAAAATGAAATTTCTCCCTTAAAATAAAAAATCTGCATCCGACCTGTTTTTCCCTTCCTTTCTTTACTAAAAGGATGACACATTTTCAAATTTGAATAGGCATTGAAAATATGCCTCAGAGGATGAGAAATAAAAATGTGCATATTAAAACCAGGGTGAACTCTCCAAGATATCAGCGGTAGAAATGCTGTAGACAGTACTGTCTATATGCAATGAAGCAGTGTCTCAGGGAGGGCCAGTTCCTATTTGATAGCCCAACCAGCAAACCATATACCCTTTAATTGTGTTACTATGGAAGCTGATTGTGCATTAGAGCTACTCTTTCTAACATAATTCTTTTTCTTTTATAAAGGCAATGTGGCTGTCTGCACTAAGCTGGCCATGCCATAAAAATAACACGTATTTTGATTCACTCATCACTAAGGAAGTAGGTCCTGGTTTCTAGGTGCTCCTCGGTTGCCATGGAACCCAGGCTGAAAGCCTGTCACAGGTATTAAGTCTCACCTCCTTCTTCAGCTCAGGCTGTGTGGTTCTCTCTGACATTAGTTGCAACAGCAGCTTTGCTTTTAATGAGGACCTCTGATATTTACCTTTTCTATTCCTTTTTCCTCCCTCTTCTCAATTTAGGGTTCAGGTAGAAACTATAGTAGTTTTATCTACTAAGCTATTTTCATGTGCAGAAAAGCATTATATATATATATAATATTTTCTAAACAGTTGAGCTCCTGAAATTTTATCCTTATCTCTTGACAGATTATTAGAGTGGGATCTACTTCCATGGGACCCTTCCTCATTTTTAACTGAATATGTTTGGTAGGAAAACCAAACACGAATTGAAAACATACATGTATGGAAATGCCTTCTGGTCATTCCTATCTGCATGACCCAAACAGCTGAGAAGTCTAGAATCTTGTTTGCCAAGTGACTGAATGTTCAGTGGTGCTTAAGGACGCAGCCAGACGGGCGGCTGAATTACATGACCCAGGCAGGTGGTCTGCTGGCCACAGGGAAATGTGGAAGTCAGTGAAATGGGATTTTCTTCCTCCAATTTTTTCTGTTCCTAGCCTCATGCCAAGCTGCCAAGTTTGTCCTCCTTGACAACTTCCAATGTTTACCCAAAGTTTATCCAAATCTTTCTTGCCTCACCTTATGGAAGGTTCGACTTGAGCCCTTGACATAAACCATTAAGAAAAGAAAACTCCTTACTGGTGTACCGGGGAAGGAAGGGCGCTGCAGGGGGTGCTGGAGCCCGTCCTTCTGGGCGTGGGCGCCTTCCCAGGAAGCAGAGGCAGGTGCGGGTTCCTCAGGATGGGAGCCGAGCCCCACAGGCATGACCACGGCTTCTCAGACAGTGTCTGCCCGTCTGAGGTTTGGGGCACATTTCCCACATAGTCTCTCCGGGAAGGAGGTACCAACCCACCAACTCCACCTCGGACCCAGGCTGCCGCCCCTGCTGCATTCCCCCCACTGTGACCTCTCAGCGCCCACCTCCATGAGACCATTCGTCAGGGGTCGACCTCTGCGCATCGGTGTTCGCAGTGCCAGCACTCGCCAGTGTCTTAGCAATTGTTGGGCATAAGGGTTATCACTCAACTGCTGCATCTTCCTTACAGAAGCCAAGCTTAGTATTCACGGAATTTTTAACGTTATTGTGATCATCTTGTTGGCTAATGTGAGATCCTTCCTTCCTTCCTCCTTCCTTCCTAACACTTGAAGTTAATAACCGGCTCATTGTTCTGCTCTTCTCCTACCTTCACGGGAGTCGCGCCATGCAAAACTCTTAAGGAACTTCCCAGATTGCAGGGAAGGCGCCAGCCGCACAGATCAGAGCCCAGACCCGCGCAGAGCAGGGACACATCGGGACCCACGTGCCCCGGGACCCGAGAGAATGACTGGGTTCAGGGAAGCTAAGGAAGAGACGTAGAGGCAACAGCCAAAGTCCCGCTGAGCTGGACTCCAGATCCGCTCACGCCCAGTGGTGGCACTCAGGGTGCTGCTGCGAGTGGAAAGGAAAGCCAACAGAATCTAGGCGTTAGAAAAGTAATTGAATATTTTCAAACAAGTGAACATTTTCCTGGTTTGGTTTGGTTTTGGTTTTTTTGGTTTTGAAATTTTGTTTTTCTCCTTCTTTGTTTCAGCTAGGTTTCTCCTACAAATATAAAAAATTCATTCATTTACTCAGAAGCTTTTATAGTTTCATAATTTTTACATTTAACCATTGATAATGCAATAGAAATTTATTTTGATGTCAAACATAGAAAGAAATGCAGATAGGCAGTGTGATGGTGGCTCAGTGGCAGAATTCTTGCCTGCCATGCCGGAGACCCAGGTTCGATTCCTAATGCCTGCCCATTCAAAAAAAAAACAGAAATGTGCCATGTATAAATAACAGATTCCCAAACAAATTATTCAGTTATCCATCTTTTCCCCATCCACTGATTTGAAATGCCACCTTTACCATAAATACCATATACTCTCTTCCTTTGTTTTCTATTCTCTTCCATTATTCCACCTGCCTATTCTTAAACTAGGACTGCTATAAAAGTTGTTTTAAGGTTTTTTTTATGAGAGAAGTTGTGGGTTTACAGAAAAATTATAAAATACAGGATTCCCAGTTACCAGTCTATAATTAACACCATGTATCGCTGTGGCATATTTGTTTCAACTGATGACAGCACATCTCTATAACTGCATTACCAGCTGCAGTCCATGGGTTAATTTAGGGTTCACTGCATAGGGCTGTTCCATGGCTGTCTTTTTAACTTTGATCCTGTTACCACGTACACAGCCTGACATTTCCCCTTTCAGCTGCGTTCAGGCCTGCATCTCAGGGCTGCCCATCGCACTCACAAGGTTGTGCCGCCATCACCGCCGTCCATCACCAAGACGCTGTCGCCGTGCCAAGCGCTTGTACATCGCAGTTCATCCAGCTGCCGCCATCCATCACCAAGGCGCTGTCGCCGTGCCAAGCGCTTGTACATCGCAGTTCATCCAGCAGCCACCATCCATCACCAAGGTGCTGTCGCCATGCCAAGCGCTTGTACATCGCAGTTCATCCAGCAGCCACCATCCATCACCAAGGTGCTGTCGCCGTGCCAAGCGCTTGTACATCGCAGTTCATCCAGCAGCCACCATCCATCACCAAGACGCTGTCGCCGTGCCAAGCACTTGTACATGGCAGTTCATCCAGCAAAGCAGGCCTTTCTTACCATCAACAGTCTTCTAAAACATATCATGATGATTGTTGCTCATATGATTTTCATATATTGTGAATATAGACTATTTTGGTAAGCCAGAACCATCTCATACGAATTTTCAGTGGAGTTGGACTTGATTTGTAAATTAATTCTTGAGAAATGTCAATACATTGGCCTTCTCAGGAACATTGCATTTCTCAATATATACAAATCTTCTACATGTCATTCATGATTTTTTCTTCAGGTGTATTCTCCACATATTTTTTACTTTTATTCTTAGGTTAGGGTTTTAAAAGTCAGAATATTACACCTTTTTAAAAAGAAATCTGTCTTATTGACATTTATTGTCATAGTGTATTTGGTCTTACTTTATTTCATCTTCATCCTGAGAATTTTTTAATGCTTCTTTATTTTTTTTTCTAAGTCTAGGAATATACATTTTATTTCCCTAGCATTTTGGAACATATAAATCCATTAAAATTCTATAATAATATCTAAATTTTATGGAAAATAAATCTACTTGACTCTATACTCCTATCAGCATGAAAACAAAAATAGTGAATTAATGACTTTTCCTAAATATGATTTGAAAATGTGTAAAAATTTTTCTTCCTCTTAAAAGTACCTTGTCTTACTTCTTAGTTTATTGTAAATTTTCTGAATTTTGATATTAAAAAAATTTAATTATTAAATTCTTACAAACATGAAATGCCTCAAACACTTGTTTTTTTGCATTTTGTTTTAGTTTTCATAATAATGCATCTTATAAAATAAAAGTTTTATTAAATATTTCAAATAACAGGTTCACTAAATAGTATGATTGTATTAATAAATGTAAAATATGACAGTTGCATCATAATGTGTGCACATTTTTCTATTTATACATAATATTCTTTTAAAAATAAAATGTTAACAAAAAAGAAGGTTTATATTGGTGATACCTGTACATTGCAAGCAGCGGAAATGTAAGTGAAGATAAGTTTCCCTTGTATACCGGATTCAGGTTTCCCAGAGAGGCCCCACCGCTTTCCACTGCTTGTGCATCATTGCTGAGGGCTCCTAACTCATGTAGGAACATGAAGGAGAGTGAGCTCGCACAAAGGAGTCTGAGATTGCATCCAGCATATGTGTTCACACATAGGCATGTAGGAGTGCGTATGCACATGAGTGTGTTCTTGCATGTAGAACATAGGAGTGTGCATTCACACATAAACTGTATGTTTGCATGTGAGTGTGTGCTCACATCTAGAGTGTGTGTTTGCATTTGTAGTGTGTGTTTGTACATAGGCATTTAGAAGTGTATGTATGAGTGAGTGTGTGTTTGCATGTAGGCACATTGGAGTATGTGTTTGCACAGGAGTATATTTGCACATAGGCCTGTAGGAGTGTGTGTTCACGCATAAGAATGTTTGCATGTAGCATTGTTCTAGTTTGCTAGCTGCCAGAATGCAACACACCAGAGATGGACTGGCTTTTAATAAAAGGGGATTTATTTTGTTAGTTCTTCAGAGGAAAGGCAGCTAACTTTCAACTGAGGTTCTTTCTTACGTGGGAAGGCACAGGGTGATCTCTGCTGGCCTTACTCTCCAGGCCTCTGGGTTCCAACTTTCTCCAGGGTGATTCCTTTCTGCATCTCCAAAGGCCTGGGCTGAGCTGCGAGTGCTGAGATGAGGTATGCTGAGCTGCTTGGGCTGTGCTACCTTGAGCTCTCTCATTTAAGCACCAGTCAAGTAAGTCAAACATCACTCATTGCAGCAGGCACGCCTCCTAGCCAAATGGAGATGTAATGAGCAACAGATGAGGTTCACGTACCATTCGCTCATGTCCACAGCAACAGAACTAGGTGCCTTCACCTGGCCAAGTTGACAACTGAATCTAACTACCACAAGCATGTATAGTGCATGTTTGCATCTGGAGTGTGTTTGTATATAGGTATGTAGGAGTGTGTGTTTGCACATGAGTGTGTGTACATCTCAAGTGCATGTTCACAGGTAAGCATGTGGGTTTGCACTAATGAATTAGTACCATATATGCATCATATGCCTATTTTGATATGATCTGGATTTCTCTCTGTAACAGTTTGCTTTTAGTATAAAGTAGGGATGACCAACATTTCATAAGTAGCTTTTTTCCCTGTTGTTAACTTAAGAGAAATACATATCACTGCATTGTGTTCCTAAAGCGTGGTGACACAGCTGCCATGAGCCAGCTACTCCCCAGCTCTATTATCAACCCCTGGCACAATACCCAGCCCCATCAGACCCTACCCTGCAGGCGCCAGCGCAATCACAGTCAGAGCAAACCTAACCGAGGATCCACAAGACCCTGTGTTCTAGTTTGCTAGCTGCTGGAAGACAATATACCAGAAACGGAATGGCTTTCATAAGGGGGAGTTTACAGTTCTAAGGCTGTGGAAATGTCCCAACTAAAGCAAGGCTATAGAAATGTCCAATCTAAGGCATCCAGGGAAAGATATTTTGGTTCAAGAAAGCTGATGACGTTCCGGGTTTCTCTCTCAGTTGGAAAGGCACATGGCAAACATAGCGACGTCTGCCAGCTTCCTCTCCAGCCTTCCTGTTTCATGAAGCTCCCCCAGGGGCATTTTCCTTCTTCATCTCCAAAGGTCTCTGACTGCGAGGGCTCTTGTGGTTCTCATGGCTTTCCTATGTCTTTCTCCTCATTCTGAAACTTTCTTCAAAATGCTTCCTCCTTTAAAGGATTCCAGTAAACTAATCAAGACCCACCTTGAATGAATGGAGACACATCTCCATGGAATCCATCTAATCAAAAGTTACCACTCACAATTGGGTCGGTTGCATCTCCATGGGAATAATCAAAAGCTCCCAGCAAGCAATATTGAATGAGGATTAAAAGATATGGCTTGGGCCTGGTGGTGATGGCTCATCAGGCAGAGTTCTCACCTGCCATGCCGGAGACTTGGGTTAGATTCCCGGTGCCTGCCCATGCAAAAAAAAGAAAGAAAACAAATGGCATTCCTAGGGTCCAAAAGAAATTCTAGCTGGCACACCCTTTTTTCCCCGGTACCCAGAGAAACCAACTCAAACTGGCCCTGGGAGCCTGCACAGTCAGGAAAAGCTGAACCTGAGCTCGAGCTTTGCCTAATTATAATGGAGAAAATCACACCAGAGACAGCATTTCTTCACTCATCCCTGGCCCCGGGCCTTTCTGAAACAGTGTCTGTGCTGACAGGCCTGGAGACGCCCTGGGTCCCAATGCCCCAGCCCCTCCTGCTCCTCCCTCACCAACGCCCAGGGGCCCAGTGGCTCCCTCGTCTGCAGACTCCCACGGGAGGAGCGGGCCTGTCTCCGCCAGGTGAGGTTAGTACACTTCTTCTCCTCAAACCCCAGCGCCTGCTGGTTGACTGCACACGGGCTCGCTTTGGGTGCACAAGTGTACTGCGATTCCCCCGTCAGTGCAAGCACAGCAGTGTCACTCGCCGCCTGCCCAGCCCCTGCTCGGCAGATTCCCCCCAGGTCCACACGGAACATTTATCTGTTTCTCGTGTTACAGAGATTCCCCCCGTCTGCCTGATGTTTTTTTTAGTGTTGTCCATGTTGTCTCTGAAATGTCGATGAAGATGAATTTCCAATTTACTACCTGTGGGTTTGATGTTTACATGTTTCTAATTGCTCATTCCAAACCCACTTATGCTCAGAGTCCCAATGTTTGACATTTTCTACTTTGAAAGTGCTCCTCATTTGCCTGGATATTTTTTTCCAGTGAAATATCCCAAATTGGTGCGAAGAATGGTATTACTTCTGATAATTGAGGATCTGACAGTTTCTTCGTCCCATTTCATCAGGAAACTGCCAGGGGCTTCGCCCAGGCAGAGGACGAAGTGTGAGCAGGGGGCCGAGGCATGGAACGGCAAGAGCAGGGGCTGCAGCAAGGAGCCAGAGCCCTGGGGCTTGGAGAAGCAAAGGCTGAAGCGGGAGATGCCACATGAGGTTTTCCTGGCAGAAAGGTCATTTGGCAGCATGTTTCAGAAAACTTGAAGAGGAAATTGAGAATGGAGCTGGGGTCACCTGTATCTGCTCAGAGAGGAGGAAATTTAGAGGACACAGATTTAAGAGGCATGGAGGAAATAGATAAAATAACACTTGGAAACATTTAAGACACACTGACCAACTCTAATTTGCAATGAATTCTCTTCTCTAACAGGATAGGTGGCAGTCTGGTTTTTAAGAGAGGAAAGAGCAGTGGTGCTTGCTTGATTCTGCTTTTCCCCTTTGGATTACTGCCTAAATAAATTCACCTGATAACTCTGTCAGTCTTCTACCGATAAAGTAAATTTAGATCTTTACTTTGCAATTTCAAGAAAATTGAATCTAAAGAAAACAGCAAACAAGCAGGCAACCCTCCACTTGAGCTCTTTTTTCTACCCATTAATATTGGATTGACTCTACCTGGGGTGTCCAGGAAAATGTATTCCTGCTTCATTCATAAGAAATTAAACATTTTTATTTACAGTTAAATCTCAATTGTATTTTGTTTAATATTTACATTTAAACCTTAAATTAAAGAGACTTATAATGCCTGATTGTTTGATTAATTGCATCCTAGATATAGATCTCTGCTTGTCCAATTCTAGAGTAGAGATTCTGAAAGTATCATACTTGGATTGTCTGTTGCCCTAATGTGTCTTAGATGCAGGATGCAGCTGGGGTGGGGCGCTGCCCAGGGAAACAGGAGTGAACTTTCTACAGAGGGCTTTAGGAATCTGAATTTTTAAGCAGCCACAGAATTGATTCATACGCAAATTAAAGCTTAAGACTCATTTCAACCTTAGTGTCTCCCTTCTCCACTCCTTTTCTTTTCTCTTATTTACAAATTTGTTCAGTTAAAGAAGAATCAGTGGAGTGAGGAAACTGCTCCTAGAATTCTTCGTGAAAGTAGAATGTGGCCACTTCTTTAAGGTAGCTGTGATTGTGTCTTTTCTCTACCTGCGGGACGGGCAGCATTTTCTGATGGTCACCAGTTTATTCAATCCTAAACCCTGTTCTAAGGGCTTCAGGGCATCATGGCCTTTAACGAAGCCTAAACTATAACAAAGACTTGGAATCAGATCCTGGTTCAAATCTGACCCAACCAAGCCAGGTGGCAAGCAAGGGTTTCGATGGCCTTGTCTCTAAAACGGCAACAATAACACTGATCTAAATTTTCTGTGAGACAATACTGTGAAGTCATATAGCAAAAGAACTTGTGTTAAATATGGGGTGAAGGCAAGAAAGGATTTTTCTCCTGATCCTATGATTTGATACAAGATAATTCCATTCCTGCGATGGCATAGACTTCGGAGATTTAGAAGCACCTTTGCAATTCTCTGGCCACCAGCACCCCCTCTGCCAGGCAACGGGAACAGACGTGCGCAGGGGCCGAGGGGCCTAATGAACACCTGGGCTTTCTCCTAACTTCCAGACAGACTCCCACTCTGTTGAGGAACCTCTGTACAGGGAAACATTGTAACAGAATTTGGGGAAAGTAAACAATTGTAGCTAATCCAACAGCATTACTTTGTTACACCTGGTGGTCTTTTCCTATGCAAGACTCATGATGTTCTACATAAAATTAATGAGCTGTAAGAGGTTCCAGGAGAGATGGCCCTGCCCTCCCCTATAAATACACCTAAAGCCACCTGAAATGATTCCACGGGCTACACTGGAAGGTCTCTGAAAGCTGGAAGGAAGGAGGTACACGGGCTGGACCTCAGGCGCTGAGGAGTGACAGACCGCGGGCTGAGTTCCCGGGTCACCCCCACAGAGGTGGCCATTGAAACTGCTGATGGGGACGGAGAAGAAGGTAAAAAGAAGAAAAGCCTGCTCTTTCTGGCTTAAGGGACTGGGAAGGCAGAAGCCAATAGAGACCTGGGGGGAGCCCCGACACCCGCCCCCAGTGGGCGCCCACCAGCAGCTGGTCCTACCACAGGACTCGGCCAGCAGGACGCAGAGAAGGGCAGCAAGTCCACGCGCTCCCCTTCCACGGGGGCCCTGGGAGGATGGAGCAGAGCCCCCACTGCACAGCGGGGCAGCAAGCCCACATCGCTCCCCCCACCACAGGGGCCCCAGCAGGATGGAGCAGAGCTGGACACGGGAAGGCTTGGCTGCCATGGTGGGCCACAGCCACGGCAGCCCAGCTGGGGCTCCTGCTGAAACAGGACATTGAAAGAGGACTGAGAATCCTCTAACACAACAACCAAAGGCCCAGGAGCAATGGAGCCCCCTCGCATACCAACAAGCAGGAAAACCACAACTCACAAGAGAAAAGAGGACCAACCCATGCCAGTGACAAGAGTCGGGTGTCCAGTGCCCAGCTGGGATTTAAAAGCAGTCATCTGAACAGGAAGGTAACCTTGGTGGTATGTACACTGCAAGGCCTCAGAGAGAGGTGAAGGCCGGAGCCCGGTGCCAGCCACCGCTGGGGCAGGTCCCTTGAGCAGTCGGGGGATTCTTCAAATGGAGCATCCCAGGACTGGGCCGCTAGGCCGGACTGGCCATCGCATCCTGTGATGGACCTGGAGACCCTGTGGCTAGTCCGGGAAGCTCGTGCCTGGCTGTCGGCAGCAGCCCTGCCCACTTCGACCTGAAACGATAACCCTTTACACTAGACGGCAATATGGTCCCGGAGAACAAGCCGGCTGATGCAATTGTGGGTCCTGCCAAAGCCCCTCATCTGGACAAGCAGAAAGGTGGCTTCATGAGCTGTGAGGATTCCCCCAAATTTGTGCTGAGCCCTGAGATGGCAGCCGAGGTGCCCCTGGAAGGTGCATTTCCCTATAATCGTGTTTGCTTCCACAGCCGGAGGAGCCAAGCAGTAAACACGGACGTGCTTCTCACATAGGAACCTACAAACGCTGTGGCGTGATTTCTTATGGTGAGAATAAAGAAGGTGTCTGAGATCCTAAGACTGGAAAACCGTGAAGGTAACTCCCTCCACAGGGCTGCAGATTAGCAAACACTCCCCAGGATCCCAGTTTACAGGGTTGCCACCTAAAAGGCGGAGGGCCTAGTTCCCTTTGAATTTCAGCTGAAACATTAAAGATCCACATAGTATATAAGTCCCAAGTATTTAGTGTATGTATGGGACATTGCTGTATTAAAACTTGTTCATTGTTGATCTGAAATTCATATTTACTAGACAGCCTCTATTTTATCTGGCTCTGCTGTTCCTCAAGCTCTGCTTAATTGTTAGAAGGAAGCAGAGACCAGACAAACCTATCGACATGCACCCATCCAGGCCAGAATTTATTAATCATATTCCACATATATACGTGACACTGTTTCAACTCTCTACCGATTCTCTCCTTTAAGCCCCTCAACCACACAAAGCCATATGCATTATCATTAGCCAGATTTTATAGGTGAAACAAACTGATCCAGAGAAGAAAAGTAACTTGCCTCAAATCACTTGGCTAAGCCCAGCCTCAGCTGAACTGCTTTCCTCTCAGTCCCCAGGTGTCTCCCCATGTGCTGCAGCGATGCCGCTGGACATCTCTATTATATTACAGAATGGCAACATATCTGCTATTTCTCATACCATCAAGAAAATATGAGTTATGAACAAGTAGGAATCCTTGCTTTATATCTTGGGGTCATTGGCTCCTAAAATGCAAGGCACTTGGAGTTTACAACGTTTTTAAACTGAAAAAGACTCCAAGGAAAGAAGTGGAGATGGCAATCATTGCTGCCGCGGCCGATAGGGAACCCAGGTGGTAGCAACAGGAATCTCAAAGCTCTTCTCTGGCCATTTACTCCTGTCCCTGAGTGAGCATCTCCCTCTCACTGGCAGAACTTACTTCCTTACTGTTGTTTCGTATTAAGGAGCTATTGTGTGAGAAGGCTTTGCGCTGCTTGGAAGAAGCGTATTTCAAAGAATGAGTCAAAACAGGAGAAAGCCACATGTATAAATTCATAAGCTGCCAGAATACCAGTAATTAATTTGAAAACTGCATGCCAGAAATCAATTTCTAAGCTGCCAGAAATGGAATTGCTTTTTAAAAGGGAAATCTATCAAGTTGCAAGTTTACAATTCTAAGGCTGTGAAAACATCCAAACCAAGGCATCCCGGGAAAGACAACCTTGATTCAGGAAAGGCTGATGGGTCCAGAACAGCTCTGTCAGCTGGGAAGACACATGGCCATGTCTGCTAACTTACTCTTCTTATTCCATGAGGCTTCCCCCCTGGGGGGGGGGGGAGGGGCGGTTCTTTCTGCATCACCCAAGATCTCTTGCTGTGTGGGCTGTGTTGGTTTTAAAGCTTTTTCCAAAATGGTTCCCTCCTAAAGGGCTCCTAAGGGTCACATCTCCATGGAAATGATAAAAAAGATCCCACCCGGCAATACTGAATGAGGACTGAAGAACATCATAGCTTCAAACCGGCACATCACAGAAGCAAAAAGCAGAAAGGAAGGAGACCCGAAAGAGGAGGGAGAGCCCAGCAGGCGCTGCGATATGCCCTGCCACGTGACAGAGGAGCCCTGGATTGCTGACGGCCAGTCTTTGGGGAGAAAGCACCCCCAGATGATGCCTTGATTTGAACCAACAGCTTTGCTGAGGACCTGGACCTGGAAGGGACAGGCCGCTGCCCCCATCACCATATCTGTCAGTATGTCTGAAGTTTCTGGAAGACAGTGGAATAGGGTAGGCTGAACTCACCCCTGCTCCATGGAACAAATACAGAAAAGGCAGAAAATGGCTGGAACAGCAGTTCCAGGGTATGCGTGACCAAAGAGGGACTTCCACGTTATATAGAATTGGATGAAAAAGCAGAGAAATTACAATTGAGAGGATGAGGTGAGTTGACTTAGCCATGACTGCAGCTGGGATGGGCTGCTATGTGGAAGCTGGAATAGGTGCTAAAGAGTGGGGCATTCCTGCACTCCCACCTGCAGAGCCAGCTGGGGAGATCCGTCTTCTCATCTCCATAGCCAGGAGCTCCTCCAAGGAACCTGGGAGCCAGCAGACTTGGTTTACATTTGCACAGAGACCTCGCAGGGTTGACGTTGCGGCAGGCCACTGTGGGTGCCTGGTTTGGGCTAAGGCTGGGTTCTCTCAGGAGGAGGGGTGATGCAGAGAGGAGCTGACGGACAAGTGGCCAGTGAAAGAGACTCTCTGCAGTATACTGCTTCTTCTATCCCTTCTCCACAGAAGCCTCATGGCATGGGTAGGCAGAGAGGTGGGTATGTAGGACTGAGCTGTGCTGCACCACTGGACACTCCCGGGCTGGCTGTGGGCAGGAGTAGTTGAAATACTCAGTCCTACATCTCAGGGTTATTCCAAGTGGAAGCCTGGGGGTCCCCATGACAATTGTGCCCACAAGTGGATTCTCCACTGAGTTGCACACTGCCCATCCCTCAGCCCCTGGGTGGGCAGCTTTCAGTGTGCACCAAGACCAGTAAACCTCACTGGAATTGACCTAGGTCTCCAGTCTGTCCACCTGCCTGCCACAGTCAGGGAGAGATGGACCTGGGGGAGAAGGAGACCCAAGAACATCGTCTGCTGGGAAGAAACAGAAAGTGCAGCTGGGCAAACTGCCCATCTGTCCATCTTTCAACAGCTCTTCGAGTAGAGTTGTGCCTATTGCCTGAGGTCCTGGCCTTGGTTTGGTGGGGAGTTATGATACACTGATGCAAAAGGACACCTTCAAAACAAACCAAGCAACTGTAAAATCTTAGACAAGCAAGGGAAATCAATTTTCAAAATAACCCTATCAAGATAATCAAATGCCTAGATATCAATAAAAAATTCAGTAAGCATATGAAGATGCAAGAAGATACGGCCAAGCCAAATGACCAAATCACAAAGTCAGAGGAGCCACAGAATCTGGAAAACCTAATAAAAGATGTTCATACAAATCTCCTAAATAATTTTAATGGGTTGGCTAAAGTCATACAAGATATTGAGAAGACACTAGAAGAGCACAAAGAAGAATTTGAAACAATAATAGAAAAATAGCAGATCTTACAGAAATGAAGATACTGTCAATCAAATTAAAAATGTGCTAAAGACATACACCATAGATGTGAAGAGGCAAAAGAAAGAAAGAATAATTGAACTAGATGACAGGGCAACTGATTTTGAATGCACAATAGAACAAATGGTGAAAAAGACAGAACAATTTGAATTGGATCTCAGGGAAATCATGGTCAAGATGAAGTACCCCGGGCGGCTGCCGTGGCTCAGCAGGCAGAGCTCCGACCTGCCGTGCTGGAGGTCTGGAGTTCGATCCCTGGTGCCTCCTGCCCATATGCAAATTAAAAAAAAAAAAAAAGATGAAGTACCCAAATATAAGAATCAGTGGTTTCCTAGAAGGAGAAGAGAAGAGTAAAGGGTTAGCAAGATTATTTGAGGAGATAATTGGAGATAATGTTCCAACCCTTATGAAAGACAAAAATATGCAAATCAAAGCCTAATGAACTGCAAATAGAATAAATACAAATAGATCCACTCCAAGACGCATGCTAATGAGACTATCAAGTACCAAAGAGAAGGAGAAAGTCTTGAAGGCAGCAAGAGAAAAGTGTTTCCCCACATACAAGGGAAGCCACATAAGTCTAAACTCTGACTACCCAATGGGCACCTTGGAGGTGAGAAGGCAGTGGTATGATATATTTAAGATTCTGAAAGAGAAAAATTTCCAGCCATGAAATCTTTATATAGCAAGGTTGCCCTTCAAAAGCAAGGGAGAGTTCATAATTTTCACCAACAAACAAATGCTAAGAGAATTTGTTAACAAGAGACCTGCCCTGCTAGAAATACTAAAGGGTGGTCTACTGGCTGAAAAAAGACAGGAGTGAGGGGTCTGGAGAAGAGCACAGAACTTCAGAGAAGTAGTAAGGGTAACTTAAAGGATAAAAACAGAGAGAAAGAAAAAATACAGAGATCTGACAGTTAAAAACTAAAGGATAAGATGGTAAAGAATTGCTTTTACAGTAATAATTTCAAATGTCAATGGACTAAATTCCTCAAAGAACAAAGATTCAGAGAATTGGTTTACAGATATGATCTATTTATATGCTATTTATAAGAGACCTATATTAGAACCAAGGATACAAACAGATTGAAAGTGAAAGGATGGAAAGAGATATTCCATGCAAGCTCTAACCAAAAGGAAGCAGGAATAGCTATACTAAAATAGAAGACAAAACAGACTTTAAATACCAAGATGTCATGAGACTAGCAAGGACACTACATATAACTAAAAGGGACAATTCACCAAAAAGAAATAACAATCATTAATGATTATGCATCCAACTAAGGAGCTACAAAGTACATGAGGCAAACACTGCTAAAGTTGAAGGTAGAAATATATGTTTCTACAATAATAGTAGAAGACTATACGCCACTCTCCTCTATAGCTAGAACAGCCAGACAGAGGTTCAATAAGGAAACAGAGGATTTCAACAATGTGATAAATGAATTATACCTAACAGACGTATATACATCATTACCTTCTCTAGTGCTCATGGAATGTTCTCCAGGATAGAGACATGCTGGGGCACAAAACAGGTCTTTATAAATTAAAAAAGATTGAATTATTCAAAGAATTCTATGATCATAATGGAATGAAGCTGGAAAAAAATAAAAAACCAAAGAACCAGCACTTTCACAAATATATGGAGATTAAATAACAATCAGTGGATCAAAGAAGGAGTTGCAAGAGAAACTGATAAATTTCTGGAGAGGAATGAATAGAAGAATACAAATAATCAGAACTGCTGGGGTGCAGCAAGGCAGTGCTGAGGGGGGAGCTTTATTGTCCTAAATGCCTATATTAAAAAAGAAAATGAGCTAAAATTGAGGACTTAACTGCTTGCCTGGAGGAATTACAGAAAGAACAAAGCAAACTAACCCAAAGCAAATAGAAGAAGAGAAATAACAGATTGAAGGAAATATTTTTTTTCTGCAGAACAAAAAACAAAGAATAAACAAAATCAAAGGGTCCTTCTTTGAGAAAATCAATAAAACCAATGGATCCTTAGCTAAGCTTACAAAGAGAAAAAGAGAGAGGATGCAAATAAATAAAATAAGAAATTGCAGGCAGGTTCATTACCATGCACTCTGAAGAAATAAAAAAGTCATCAGAGGATGTATGCCAACAAACTAGACAACTTAAATGAAATGGATGATTTCCTAGACACACATGAATAACCTATACCGATCGAGAAGAAATAGAGAATCTCAACAAACAAATCACAAGTAAAGAGATTCAATCAGTCATCAAAAAACTACCTCCAAAAAAATCCCAGGGCCAGATGATTTTGCAGGGGGAATTTTATGAAACATTCCAAAAAGAACAAACATCGTTCCTGCTCAAACTCTTCCAAAAAATTGAAATGTCATCTCATACCTATAAGAATGGCTGGTATTAATCAGGAAACCACAAATGCTGGAGAGGATATAAAGAAACTGGAACGCTTATTCACTGCTGGCGGTAATGTGAAATGGTAGAGCTTGCTGTGGAAGACCATTTGGTGGTTCTTCAGAAAAGTAAATATTGATTTGCCTTGTGACTTGACAATTCTGCTACTCAGTATATACCCAGAGCTGAAAGCGGGAACTTGAATAGATATTTGCACACTGATGTTCATAACAGCATTATTGACAATTGCTAAATTATGGAAACAATTCAGTGCCCATAAACAGATGAATGGATAAACAGAACGTGGTATATGATGAAATATTATGCAGCACTAAGAAGGAATGAAGTCCTTAAGTATGCAACAACATGAATGAACCTTGAAGACATAATGCTGAGTGAAATAAGCCAGACACAGAAGAATAGGTATTATATAATTTCACTAATATAAAATACCTAGACAATGTAAACTCAGACTCTTAAAATGTAGAATAAAAGAGACACAGAGAAGAACAGAAGCTAGAACAAGGGGAATGGTTAACTAATATGCACAGGTGTATTAACAAGATTGATCTTAAATATTTGGGAACAGAGAGGTGACAGTAGTTCATTATTGGGATTATAAGTAATAGTGCCTATTGAAGATGAATATGATTGAAAGGGTTGTCTAAACTCATATATATCCCCAATTAACATAACACCTATAAATAAGTTCTTACATGATTGCTTCAAATGTATGACAACTTGTACAAAGAGTTAATAATAGAGTAGTATGCCGGTTTGAAATTATCTTGTACCCTAGAAAAGCCATGTTCTTCAATCCTCATTCAGTATTGTTGGGTGGGATCTTTTTCATTGTTTCCATGGAAATGTGACCCACCCAATTGTGGGTAGTAGCTTCTGATAAGGTGGTTTCCATGGAGATGTGTCCCCACTCATTCAAGGTGGGGTTGCTTCCTGGAGCCCTTTAAGAGGGCACCATTTTGGAAAAAGCTCAAAACCAACAGAGCCCACACAGCCAGAGACCTTTGGAGATGCAGAAGGAAATCACCCCCAAGGAAGCCTTATGAGATGAGAAGAGAAAGCTAGCAGACATGGCCATGTGGCTTTCCAGCTGACAGAGGTATCCCAGCTGCATTGGCCTTTCTTGAATCTTTCCCTGGATTCCTTGGTTTGGACATTTAGAAGTATAAACTTGCAACTTAATAAATTCTCCTTTTAAAAACTGTTCTGTTACTGGTATATTGCATTCCTTCAGCTTTAACAAACTAAACAAATGGTATATGGTAAAAATTACTTATAGCATGCTATGGGCCATATTAAACAACAGTACATTAGTGGTGTCAGAAAAATAAAAAGAAGGCAAAGCAGTAACTTTAAATTCTAGTGCTGTAACTTGGAGCTAACTTAAAGAGTAGTATATATTAAGAAAGATAGATATGAGCTGGACTTTAGAATTCAAGTCTTAATTTTGATGTGAAAAGTTCAATTCCAATGCCATAGAATACAACATGTTTTGGATCATATTCACCAGACAACTTAATTTGACTTCTTATATAGTTTAACTCCTTGGAGAGAACGTGCTATAGCCAGAGAGATAAAGGGAACTTTTCTTCATAAATTGAAAAACTGGGTAACTTTTTAAACCTAGTGTTTTGGTTTGCTACCTGCCAGAATGCAATATCTCAGAAATGGAATGGCTTTTTAAAAAGGGGGATTTAATAAGTTGCTAGTTTACAATTCTAAGGCTGAGGAAATGTTCCAGTTAAAACAAGTCTATAAAAATGTACAAATTAAGGCACCAACAAGAGGTTGCCTTCATTCAAGAAAGGCCGATGAAGTTCAGGGTTTCTCTCTCAGCTGGAAGGGCACGTGCCAGTGTCTCAGCTTTCTCCCCCAGCTCCTTGCCTCATGAAGCTCCCTGGAGGCATCCCCTTCTTCATCTCTGAAGGTCTCTGGCTGGTGGACTCTGTGGTTCTCTCAGACACGTGGCTGTGCTCAGCTCTGCTGTGGCTTTCTCGTGGCTCTGAAAAAAGAACTCTCTCCAACATGTTTCTGCTTTTAAAGGATTGATGGATATAGTTACAACTCCAAGGAAGCTGTCTGATCAAAAGTCACCACCCACAATTGGGTGGGTCACATCTCCATGGGAGCAGTCAAAATGCTCCCAGCCAGCAACACTGAATGAGGATTAAAGGACATGGCTTTTCTGGGTCCACCACAGATTGAAACCGGCACAGCTACCTATCTCTTAGCTTGGTTAATGTGCTTTCATCCTGGAGACATCTACTTCCACATTACTAAATCAGTTTCTTGAACACATATGTCTGAAATCTCTATCTTAGATTGATAAATGAACATTTACTTGATTTTTTAATTATTTACAGAATTTAAATATAAAGAGCTACAGATTATTTCAGCAAGACAATACTACAGCTAAGAAAAATGGATATATATGAAATGATAAGTAGATACATGATATAGAAAACTCATTCTGTCACAATGCTGGTAATAAGCATTGATTTTCATGATGGTTTCTGAGAATACGGACAGTTATTTTTGTCTTGAATAATTTTCACCATAGTCCCCAAATTATCCAAAAGATTAACCAGGAACAAAACAGGTACAATTTCATTTCTCCCAGATTAAGGTTAAGATCAAAGCACCCGCTTTCCCTGCTAATTCTGCGGAGAGTGTAGACCTGGCTGTGGCTTAAGCAGAAAGTGGTTAGTGATGCTGAGACCCTCAGCTGTCCATCTGCCTGAAAGACAAAATAAAATGCAGTTGTATTTAAGAGTATATGCATAAAAGAACAAATTGTGAGGTGAAGAGGGCATGAATTTTCTTTAAGTGACTCTATTTTAATCCCCCTGCTTAATAAAATCATGGGGAAAAGGGACTTTAGTCCTTCCGTCATTGCATTATGTTAATCGTACTTGTTGTCGAGAGAAGCCATGAAGGGTAATTTATGAGTGGCTGGAGTAACAATTTGCTATATAACCCCCCGAGGGAGGAGACGAGGATGGAGTTAACGGGTTAAAGAGAAGAGCATGCCCATCATCCTTTGTTTATCGTCTGATGGTTTCTGTTGCTCCGAGAAACACATCCAAAGTCTCACTGGTCCTAGGACCAGAGTTCATATAAGTGCCAAATACATGGACAAGGACACCCTGTTGAAATTCCTCTCAAGTGCTCTTGCATATTTTAAGAGAGCAAGTGCATCTGTATGCAGCAAGGGCAGTCTTGCTGCATCAACATAAGCTTAACAAATATTAGTGGAGAATGACAGAATTTAGGACGGACCGAAAACTCTCTAAGATACCCAGTGTTAGCTCACTGCTTTCACCTGGCAGGTGACTGCCCTCTGTCTAAGTGACCACAGTGATATGGGGCAGTGTATCGCGTCTTTGGGTAACTCCGGAGGCTGCTTTCCCCCCCAAGTCCCGGGCTGAAGACAGAATCCTAAACTGATTCTGCCCCATAAGACCTGAGTCCGACGAGGATTGGGCAGGCAGCAGGCAGCATGGGTTATATGGCAGACCTAGTCCAGTAGCTCACCCCATAAAGGGACTCAGCAACTGAAGAAGAAGCTGTGTAGAAACCTCAATGATTACTTTCAAATGTTAATTTTAATTCTGTGGGAATATTTTCATGCAATGACTGTAATTTCCTTTATGTTAATTAGTAGAATTATAGAAGCAAGTTTTAGGAGCTTTCTGAAATGTAAGATGGTCACATGTAAAATCATAAAATTACACACATGAACATATGTTGTATCTGTGTTGCAATGAACTTCAGTCCTTCAAAAAAAAAAAAAAAAGAATGGAGGGATGAGCTAATTCTAGTGTGAAATCTTCATGTTACAGATTAAAGCAACCCTGAAGCTCCCAAATGGTGGGGATATGCCCAAAGTTACACTTAGCAATGGGATTGCTGGACTTAGAAATGACGTTTCTGGGCTTCTGCTAAGTGTTTCCCAAATTGGGTTTCACCATCCAAATTACATTTTAAGCTGGAAGTTGATCTAAATTCTCTGCCAGAAATGCCGGGAGCAAGCAGAAGTAGGAGAGGAAGAGGATGGGCGTGAAAGCAGCGGTGGCTTAGTGGAGGCCTGGACACCGATATTCCCACCCCGAGGCACTCCTGGGGCAGGAATCTTTCTCTTAGAGCTCAGTCCTGTCTGACTCCTCCTCATGAGCTCCGCCCCCTCCTCATGGCTCCTCCTCCTCCAAGGGTTCCGCCCCCTCCTCCATGGCTCCTCCGCCACTGCCATGGGTTCCGCCCCTTCCACCATGGCCTCCTTCTCATCCTCCTCCCAGGGTTCCTCCTCCTCCTCCTTTGAAAAGATAACAGTACTACTTGTAGAAGCTGTAAATTCTCCACCCTGACTTTCTAAATACCTTCCGACCTTACCTGTGATTGAAATCTTCCCTTTTTGGTGGCGTTATTATAATTAATTTGGCTGGCTGCTGCTCTAATTGGATGATTCCTATAGTTCTTTAATAAGTATCTTTAATTCTAAATCTTGTGACTCAGCATAAATG
>PVIY010030357.1:0-31067 GCA_004026745.1 Myrmecophaga tridactyla | reverse complement strand
ACTACAGACCAATCTCTCTAATGAATATAAATGCAAAAATCCTCAACAAAATTCTAGCAAATCAAATCCAGCAGCACATTAAAAGAATGACAAAGTAGGATTCATCCCAGGTATGCAAGGATGGTTCAACATAAGAAAATCAATTAATGTAATACACCATATCAACAAATCAAAGCAGAAAAACTACATGATCATCTCGATTGATGAAGAAAAGGCATTTGACAAAATTTAACATCCTTTCCTGTTGAAAACACTTCAAAGGATAGGAATAGAAGGGAACTTCCTCAAAATGATAAAGGGAATATATGAAAAACGCACAGCTAACATCATCCTCAATGGGGAAAAACTGAAAACTTTCCCCCTAAGATCAGGAACAAGACAAGGATGTCCACTATCACCACTATTATTCAACATTGTGTTGGAAGTTCTAGCCAGAGCAATTAGACCAGAAAAAGAAATACAAGGCATCAAAGTTGGAAAGGAAGAAGTAAAACTCTCACTTTTTGCAGATGATATGATACTAATATGTTGAAAACCCCGAAAAATCCACAGCAAAACTACTAGAGCTAATAAACGAATACAGCAAAGTGGCAGGTTACAAGATCAACACTCAAAAATCTGTAGTGTTTCTGTACACTAGTAATGAACAATCTGAGGGGGAATCAAGAAGAGAATTCCATTTACAATTGCAGCCGAAAGAATAAAATATTTAGGAATAAATTTAGCTGAAGAGACAAAAGGCCTATACAAAGAAAACTGCAAGAAATTGTTAAAAGAAATAACAGAAGACCTAAATAGATGGAAGGGCACACCGTGTTCATGGATTGGAAGACTAAGTATAGTTAAGATGTCAGTTCTACCTAAATTGATTTATAGATTCAATGCAATACCAATTAAACGCCCAAAAACTTACTTTTCAGAAATAGAAAAACCAATAAGCAAATTTATCTGGAAGGGCAGGGTGCCCGGAAAAGCTAAAAGTATCCTGAGGGAAAAAAATGAAGTCTGCTACCTGACTTTAAGGTGTATTATGAAATTACAGTGATCAGAACAGCATCGTACTGGCATAAAGATAGATATATTGACCAATGGAACAGAATAGAGCGTTCACTTATAGACCCTCTCATCTATGGACAATGGATCTTTGATAAGGCAGTCAAGCCAACTCACCTGGGACAGAGCACTCACTTCAATAAATGGTGCTTAGAGAACTGGATATCCATATGCAAAAGAATGAAAGAGGACCCATATCTCACACCCTATACAAAAGTTAACTCAAAATGGATCAAAGACTTAAACATTAGATTTAAGACCATAAAACTGTTAGAAGAAAATGTAGGGAAATATCTTATAAATCTTATACTTGGAGGCAGTTTTCTAGACCTTACACCCAAAGCAAGAGCATTGAAGAAAGAAATAAATAAATGGGAACTCCTCAAAATTAAACACTTTTGTGCATCAAAGAACTTCATCAAGAAAGTAAAAAGACAGCCTACCCAATGGGCTACAATATTTGGAAACGACATATCAGATAAAGGTCTAGTATGCAGAATTTATAAAGAGATTATTCAACTCAACAACAAAAAGACAGCCAATCCAATTACAAAATGGGCAAAAGACTTGAACAGACACTTCTCAGAAGAGGAAATACAAATGGCAAAAGGCACATGAAGAGATGTTCAACGTCCCTGACTATTAGAGAAATGCAAATCAAAACCACAATGAGATATCATCTCATACCCACCAGAATGGCCATTATCAATAAAACAGAAAATGACAAGTGCTGGAGAGGCTGTGTAGAAAGAGGCACACTTATCCACTGTTAATGGGAATGTCAAATGGTACAACCACTGTGGAAGGCAGTTTGGCAGTTCCTCAAAAAGCTAAATATAAAATTGCCATAATACCTGGCAATACCACTGCTAGGTATCTACTCAGAGGACATGAGGGCAAGGACACAAATGGACATTTGCACACCTAAGTTTATAGCAGCATTATTTACAATTGCAAAGAGATGGAAACAGCCAAAATGTCCATCAGCAGACGAGTTGCTAAACAAACTGTGGTATATGCATACGATGGAATATTATGCAGCTGTAAGACAGAATAAAGTTATGAAGTATGTAACAACATGGATGGACCTTAAGGACATTATGCTGAGTGAGATTAGCCAGGAACAAAAGGAAAAATACTGTATGGTCTCACTGATATGAACTGACATTAGTGAATAAACTTGGAGAATTTCATTGGTAGCAGAGACCATAGGGGATAGAAATAGGATAAGATATTGGGTCATTGGAGCTGAAGGGATACAGATTGTGCAACAGGACTGAATATAAAAACTCAGAAATGGACAGCACAGTACTACTTAATTGCAATACAATTATGTTAAAACACTGAATGAAGCTGCATGTGAGAACGATAGAGGGAGGAGGGCTGAGGGCACAAATGAAATCAGAAAGAAAGATAGATGTTAAAGATTGAGATAATATAATCTAGGAATGCCTAGAGTGTATAATGATAGTGACTAAATGTAGAAATTTAAAAAATGTTTTTGCAGGAGGAAGAACAAAGGAATGTCATTACTGCAGGGTGCTGAAAATAGATGGTAATTAATATTTTAAAAGTTCAATTTATGTGTGAGACTAAAGCAAAAATATTTATTTGGTACAAAATTTATATTTTGACTAATGCATTTCCTAATATAACTTATGTAGACAGGTTAATTGAACACCATAAGTACAAGGAAACTTGAATAGGACATGAGATTTTCTTGGTTTGTCCAGAGTGATTTGAACAGTGAATAAAAAAGTATTTGCAAAGTCCCCTTCGGGGAATGGTGAGAACAGGGGAGAATTCAACTTCCTCAGGTTGAATTCTTGATTTTCTCACAAGTAGTGCGGACAACCAAAGCTATAGGCTGAGCCCTCAGTGTTGGGGTTTGTTCATATGAAACTTAACCCCACAAAGGACAGGTCAAGCCTACTTGAAATTAGGCCTAAGAGTCACCCCCAGGAGAACCTCTTTTGTTGCTCAGATGTGGCCCCTCTCTCTAGCCAACACAGCAAGCAAACTCACCACCCTCCTCCCCCTGTCTACATGGGACATAACTCCCAGGGGTGTGGACCTTCCTGGCAACGTGGAAGAGAAATCTTAGAATGAGCTGAGACTTAGCCTCAAGGGATTGAGAAAAACCCTAGAATGAGCTGAGACCCAGCATCGAGGGATTGAGAAAACCTTCTCGACCAAAAGGGGGAAGGGTGAAATGAGACAAGTGTCAATGGCTGAGAGATTCCAAACGGAGTCGAGAGGTTATCCTGGAGGTTATTCTTACGCATCAAGTAGATATCACCTTGTTATTTAAGATGTAACGGAGAGGCTGGAGGGAACTGCCTGAAAATAAAGAGCTGTGTTCCAGTAGCCATATTTCTTGAAGATGATTATATAATGATAAAGCTTTCACAATGTGACTGGGTAATTGTGAAAACCTTGTATCTGATGCTTCTTTTATCTACCTTGTCAACAGACGAGTAGAACATATGGAATAAAAATAAATACTAGGGGGAACAAATGTTAAAATAAATTTAGTTTGAAATGCTAGTGATCAGTGAAAGCGAGGGGTAAGGGGTATGGTATGTATAAATTTTTTTTTCTGTTTTTGTTTTATTTCTTTTTCTGAATAGATGCAAATGTTCCAAGAAATGATCATGATGATGAATATGCAACTATGTGATGATATTATGAATTACTGATTATATATGTAGAACAGAATGATCAAAATAGGAATGTTTGTGTTTGGTGTTTTTTTGGTATTTAAAAAAATAAAATTAAAAAATTAAAAACAGAAATACAGATTTAGTTTCTTGAATTCTAAATATTAAACCCTAACTTAATTACCTTTGATTAACTAGCAGAACTGTGTACATTTTCAAATAATCTTGTAGAAAGTTATTAAAACCATCAGCTTTGCTACAGTATTAACCTGTATTACTGAATGTTTTCAAGTTTTTTATTTCAAGAAAATATAAAGATACAAATATTTTTACAATTAGCATATGAAACTCTTACCTCTTACAACTTTCAAAATCTATTTTATCTAATATTACTGTAGCATACTTGTGCTTTCTTGTAGTTACAGGTTATATAGAACATCTTACTTCCATCCTTTTACATTCAATCTGTTTTTCTCCTTGAGAAAAGATATGTTTCTTTTGAGCAGTGTATAGAAAGATTATATTAGTTAACCCATCCTGTCAAGCTTTGTCTCTTAATTAGTAAGTTTAATCCTTTAGGATTCAAAGTTATTACTTAAAAGCAATTCTTGGGTCTAGCATCTTATCGTATAGCTGTAAACACAGATATCAAAGTTTCTTAAATCCTAAATGTTAAACAGTAGCTTAAATACCATTTGATTAGCTTTCAAAACTGCACTTTATCAAAATATCAAGTAGAAAGTTACTATAATTATCAACCTTGCTGTAGTATTGACCCATGTTACTAAACATTTTCAAGTTTTGGATTTCAGAAAAATATAAAGATAAACAATTCTTTTTCCAATTAATACATGAAAATCTTAACCACCAAAGATGGTTATCTTGGTTAGCTTATCTATAGGAATATTAAATAAAATATAATCATTACAAAACCTGGGTTTGTACAGTAAGTTTCATAAACCAGTTTTAACTTAAGGCAAACCAGGAAAAAATTAGAAATATAAATATCAGAATTTCTTAAATTCTAAATATTAAACCCCAACTTAACCACTTATATTCAGGAAAATATAAAGATACAATTTTTTTTAAATTAACATGAGAAAATCTTATTTCTTCTGATATCATGACATTTAAAATCTATTTTATCTGATATTATTATAGCTACTGGTGCTTTCTTTTGGTTACAACTTACATAAAACATCTCTTTCCATCCTTACACTTTCAATCTGTTTGTATCCTTGGCTCTAAGATAAATGTTAACAGCATGTAGATAGAGCATATTATTTAATCCATTCTGTCCTTCTGTGTCTTTTAATTAGTGAGTTTAGACCATTAACATTCAAATTTACTGCTGTAAAAGCAATTCTTGGATTAGTGTCTTATCCTGTAGTTTTTATGAAATCTATATATTCTTTTCCCTCTCTCACTTTTTAGTCTTTAAATTACCCTTACTAATAATCTTCAATTCTATACCCTCATCCAGACTTCCTCTCTAGTCTTTTTTCAGTCACCAGAGTTCCCTTTAATATTTCTTGTAGGGCAGGTCTTTTGTTGGCAAATTCTTGCAGCCATTGTTTATCAATGAAGATTTTAATCTCTCCCTCAATCTTGCAGACAAGTTGGCAGGATAAAGAATTCTTGGCTGGAAGTCTTTCTCATTCAGAATCGTAAATATACCACTGCCTTCTTGCCTCCATGATCCATATTGAGTAGTCCAAGCGCAATCTTATATAGTTTCCCTTGTATGTAATAAATCTCTTTTCTTTTGCTGTTTTCATGACTTTTTGCTCCTCTTCAAAATTTAACATTCTGAAACATGTATGTATTGGAGTAAACCTATTTGGATTATTGTATTAGAGATTTGTTGGGCCTGTTTGGTTTGGATGTTCATGTCTTTTATAAGGGTTGGGAAGTTTTCCAGTATATCTTCAACGAGCTTTCCTATCCCTTTACTCTTCTTTTCTCCCTCTGGGACTCCAATAATTCATATATTTGTACACTTCATGTTATCTCTCATTTATCTGAAATGAAGTTGTATTTTTCCATCTTTCTTGCCATTTGTTCTTTTGAACATTGAAGTTCATTTATCCTTTCTTCTAATTTGCTTATTCTTTCTTCTGTCTCTTGAAATCTACTATTGTGAGTCTCTAATATGTTTTTAATTTGGTCTACAGTATCTTTGATCTCTCTGATGTCTGTTATTTTTCTATTCTTTAAAATTCTTCTTAATGCTCTTCTAATAACCTCTTGATATCTTTCATCTCATTATGAACAACCTTTATTAGTTGTTCTGAATTCTGAGTCCCTTGGGATAATTTATCTTAGTCATTTGGCTGAGCCATATCTGCCTCTTCTTTGTGCTTCCTCAGTGTCTTCAGGATGTCCTTCATTTCTTTCTTAGTAATCCTCAGCAGCTATACCAATTTCTATATCTCCTTAGGTCATCTAACTTGGTCATTTGGCTGAGCCATGTCTGCTTGGACCTTCATTTGCCTTATAAACCTCTGTTGTGAACAGGGCATTTTAATGTTTTAATAAGGTTAATTTGCAAATGTATTTCCCTCTCAAGTCCAGGACCTGGAATTGGGACTCCAACGAGGGCTGCTGACCTCAGCATGTACCAAAATCCGCCAACCCCAGGACTGGGGGATAAATGAAACACACCCCAGTGGAAACTCCTCCTGTGCAACCAATGGATCTAGTGGCCTCTGGATTCCCCCTGGGGATGATGCCAGGATGTGGTACCAGGCATTTCAGCTTCACACACCTGTGCTCTTCAGGCCTCCATCCAGGAAGGGGAGCACTACTAAGGCCAGACAGGTCTCTTGCCCAGGTTGAATGTCAAACCAGTGCACTGCATGTCTTCCTCCCCTACCTCGGGAAGGGCCCTTACCCCGATCCTCACCAAAAAACCCAACCAACCAGGTGCCTGCAGCATTAATTTTAATTGATTTAATTTAAAACATTTCTAATTTTATGATTGTAATCAGTGAATATGGTATATATGGTGTGGTAGTTTGGAGCTCTGTACCAAAAAATCATGTTCTTTATTTTTATCCATTCCTCTGGGTACAAACCCTTTGTAAATAGAACAGGGGCAGGAAACAGGCCCTTTACTCTGATCAGGTGGAGTCCATACATAGAAAAAGTTTGCTGTCTTCCAAGCTAGCAAGTACTCTCAGCTACAGAGCCAAAGAAGAAATGATTCCAAGCCAGCTGCAGTCATATGCAGGGTCATGACCGAGCGCATTCACCCCTTTCTTTCCATCACAGTTTCTCAGTGCTGCACCCAGGGTCTCCCTCTGTAGGGCAGAAAACCCTCCATAATCACTGGATCCTGCATCCCCCATCCTGGTCATTTTTCTAGCGTGTCTCTAGTTGTTGAGTGGAGACTGGGCAACCCTGGTTTCCTCTAGTCTGCCATCGTACCAGAAGTACTGCAAATGTTCTTAATAAGGGAATGTTAGAAGCATTCCCATTAAACTTCTGGACAAGAAAAAATTATGTGCTGTCATAGTTACTTTTTAGTACTGTTCTGGAGAGTTGTAGCCTATATACTTAATTTTTTTAAGTGGGAAAAAAGAGATGGAAGTGTCATGTACGGTTGAAAGTATCTGCCAAGAAAATCCAAAAAGTTAAACTAAAATGTATTCAAGTAAAAATGACTATTCAGCAAGCTGGCCGTTCACTTCTTTAATACTTAATAATTTCCACTATAAAATATTAATACACTTTTTAAAAATGTTTTTCGTTTCTGAGTAAGATATACTAAAACTCTTCCACTGATTTGTGTATTTATTAACTTTTCCTTGTATTTTTATCTGTTTCTACTGCACAAATTTCAAAACAAAGTTGTCACATAATATTTTGTAATTTCAATATCTTCTTGAAGAATTGTTCCATTAATGTAAAATGTTCCTTTTTGGTGCTGTTTGCCTTGAATTCTATTTTGTCCATTATAAATATTATTATGTGTTGATTCCCTCCCCCCCACCCCATCATTTGTGTGTGTGTGTGTGTGCGGTATATATCTTTTTTTCTACCTTTGACCTTGTGCACTGATTCTTTCTTTTTTTTTTTTTTTTTGCATGGGCAGGCACCGGGAATCGAACTCGGGTCCTCTGGCATGGCAGGCAAACATTCTTGCCTGCTGAGCTACCGTGGCCCGCCCTGTGCACTGATTCTTAATGTGCATTTCCTATAAGTACCATATAGCTGGGTTTTTTTCTTTAAGATTTCAGTCATAAAATCCCTATTAGTTAATATATGAGTTCAACAATTATTGGGATTGTATGTGCATATGTATGTATGTATTTCTACCACTCAGAACAGCAGTTGAGAAAGCTCAAGTAGAAACCAAGAAAGAAGGAAGGTTTTTAGAACTGAGGTTCAGTGATCCTCTCAATATCAACATTAAAGGTATAATTTCATCTTCTTTTAGCATTTCGAGTTGTTGATAAGCAGGGTTTTTTGATTCTCGTTTCTTTTCACTGTCTTTATACTCTTAACTTTTGGGATTTCCTTTTTATCCTTAATATTCTGAAATTTTTACCATTCCTTGACTGAGCTCATTCTTTTTGTTTGATTGTAGTTATTTGTTTTTATTATGTTCTTTCCGTCTAAGGACACATGTCTTTTCTGTACAATGTGGTATATTTTGCTATTATTTTAATTATTGCCCTTCTTCCATTCTCTTCAGGCTCTAATTCTGGAATTCCTAATAGACATATGTTGGAATTTCTGTATCTAGTTTCAAACATACTTTTTCTTTCACTCATCTTTTCTTTATCTTTTGCATTATCCTAGTGGAATCCTCAGATTGTATTTTTAGTTTATTAATTTGCTCTTAGGCTATATCCAGTCACTATTCAACTGTTCAGTTTATTTTTGGTTTATTTTAATTTCAGTAATTACACTCTTCTTTCTCTAAGACTTTGCCATACAAGGCCTCAGCTCCTGTTTACCTATGGAATCCTATCTAATTCCTTCATAGATAGCTCTTTGTTTCTGGTCTGTGGAAAATATTCTTTCTTGTTTTCAAGAGCAGCATTTTATTTATTAGTATTTTTTTATATCATTTCTTTGTAACGTAATTTAGGCTGGTGGTTAATAGCATGGCCTCTGAAGTCAGAGAGCCAATGTTCAAAAAGCCATGCCATGCTTCTTGACATGTTATTCTGTGTCTCCGTTTCCTTATTTGTGACACTTCAAATAATAATAACTATCTATACATTGTGAAGATTAAACAATATATATATATATCAAAATGTCTGACATAACACAGGCTCAGTAAATGTTAGATGCTCTTAATTATAGTAGTGGTGGCAATAGTACATTAGTTATTGTGCAGTTGGAATGGATAGAGGTTTTACCATGTGTTTATAATTTGTTGAGTTATATTATCTGTTCTAGTTTGCTAGCCGCCAGAATGCAACACACCAGAGACGGATTGGTTTTTAATAAAAGGGGATTTCTTTTGTTAGTTCTTCAGAGGAAAGGCAGCTAACTTTCCACTGAGGTTCTTTCTTACGTGGAAGGCACAAGATGGTCTCTGCTGGTCTTCTCTCCAGGCCCCTGGGTTCCAACAACTTTCCCCCGGGTGACTTCTTTCTGCATCTCCAGAGGCCTGGGCTGAGCTGCAAGTGCTGAGATGAGGAATGCCGAGCTGCTTAGCTGTGCTATGTTGCCCTCTCTCATTTAAGCACCAGCCAATTAAGTCAAACGTCACTCATTGCAGCAGACACGCCTCCTAACCGACTGCAGATGTAATTAGGAACAGATGAGGTTCGTGTACCATTGGGTTATGTCCGCAGCAACAAGACTAGGTATGCTCACCTGGCCAAGTTGACAACTGAATCTAACACATTATCCCAACCATACCTCCTATAACTTATAAAATTTAATCTAGAGGACTTTAGCTTATGTTGTACCTCTCTCTTTCCTACAGATTGATCCTGAGTTGGAAAAAAAACTGAAAATGAATAAAGTATCATTGGAGACAGAGTATGAGGTACAGTATGTTAATATGTTCTTTATTTTTTTAACAGTAAACAGTCTTTCTGACCAGGGACTGGTTCTGTCTGCCTTAATATAAACTTAAATTATTGCCACTATAGAAAAAAATTATCTTCAGTCTATGGTAATGAGATAGCTATGTAGTCATTTGAGAAGAAAATAATGATGATTCCATACTTCATGTATTACAAACATTCTAGATGGAGCAACAATTTAAAGATAAAAACAAAATACTAAAAGTACTACAAGAAAAAAATAGAGTTTTTTTAGTGTGGTCTCAAGCCAGAAAAGCCTATTTAAGTATGACATAAAAACCCAGAAACCATAAAAGTCAAGATTTATAAAAATTCAAGTTAAGCCTTGAAAAATATATTGTAAATGAAATCATATGTTAAATGAGCAATTTAAAATATTCTTTATCTTATCGTGATTAATTCATTTAAATGTGAAGAGCAGGTGGTGCAGCGGTGGCTCAGTTCTTGCCTGCCATGCTGGAGACCCAGGTTTGATTCCCAGGGCCTGCCCATGCCAAAAAAATATATATATATATATATGAAGAGCACATATAAATCCATATGAAAAAGCTCAACAACCCAGTTGGTCAGTAGGAACATAGGCAAAGCATATAAAGAGTTCAGAGAAAAAGAAACATATATCATTCTAGGAAGAGATGCTCAACCTCACTCATATAATAGGAACATCAATTAAAATTATACTGAGGTGATTTTTTCCACTCGTCTGATTACCAGATATCAAGGAGTACATTGTATTATTATAGAATATGGAGATGGGAGGATTTCTCCATCTGTTATACCTTGGTCACATTGAGGGAGGTTTGCTGTCATGTCCTTTCTTTACCATGGATCTTATTTCCCTGTTTTCTTTGTATGTCTGTTCATTTTTTATTGAAAAGTAGACATTGTGAATAATACATTGAAGAGACTTCTAAAGGGTATTGATTCTCATTTTTGCAGGCAGTTCAATTTCTGGCTGATCACCTTCAACTGGTGTATACTTGGTTTTGAACTTTGTTAGGGAGGATCAGTGGAAAGTCTGGTATTTCTTAGGCCCTTGAACTGGTGTGACTCAACTCAATCTACAAACTGTCTTTCCAGAGGATTGTGTCAGGGCTTGGCTTTAGGCTTTGTTTGTGTGGGTCTTGAATACGTCCTTACCAATCTTTTTGCTGTCTCAGCTAGATGTCATGGTCAACAAGGTATTAAGGAAACTTTACTCTGACAGGGCTGAAAATCAAATATTCCTGATACTGCTTTTCTCTAGTACTTCTTGACATCTAATATCTCACTTCCACACTCAGTCCTGCATCTGCTAGCTGTCAAGTGGTAAGCCTTAGGTCATCTTGCCCAGCAGTTGTACAATCCTGCCTTCAGACATTTTACATGTTTTGCGGAATTCCACGGGGAATCTTTCCTTTAAGCTAGTCCACTTTTACATGAAGTTGTTCTACCAATCTTACATCCTATTTAAGAATTATCTTAAATTCTTATGGGCATATATAGTTTATGTTATCTGGGTGATAGCCATTATTCTTTTTAAAAACTTCTTCATAACTTTAGATCATTTCATAATTATATGCGAAAAGTACTTTATCCTCTTCTTGTACCTAAAAGCATGTATATGTAATACAGACTTCTGGTAAAACTGCAAGAGAAATTTAGAGAATGGTTTCATTCACTGTTTCCCCATTTTATAGCCAAAACCTGTAATTTAATACTTGTAAATATATGGCATTATGCCTGTAATGATGCTATGGAGGGTTTATCTGGGAGATTTTCTGTTTCTTTTAGAAACAGGGTTTGATAGCTAAAGAAACTGTGTAGACCATTTGGTCCAAATTTTTCATATTACTTAGGAATTAGGGCCTAGATGACTTCTATACTTGTCCAAAGTTAAACATCTAGTTAATAAAAGAGCAATGCTTAGTACTCAAGTTTTAAAGTTAATTTACACCATTTTCCCTATTTCTGATAGGGAAAATGTAAGCAATCCTATGTCCTGTTAACCTTTTTCTATCTTCTCCACTTAATTATTCCTTAACTGTTAAAGCAGGAGGTGTACAAAATATTTTTGTTGGAATGGTGGTCAAAAGGATGAAGAAGTATGTATGGTCTTCCCTTTTTATCCTGTGTTCATTTCTGTGCTTGAGACATAATTCAAACTAGCAAATAATTCAAACTATCCAAACTGTATTTGAAACTAGGTCTGATTGCCCAAAACAGTTTTGCTCATGGTAACAGTGGGGGATGTCTTTTCATTCTTAAGCCCAGACTCATTTTTCAGCCCCAGGACAAATCATCTTGATCTCTTTTCTTTCTCATTATAGACTTTAGAGTCTCCTACCTTTGTTCTCTTGCTTTCATTAACTACCACCTCCCATCCTAACCCTTTTAGTTATTTTGCTGAATTTGCCCTGAGATTTGAACTTCTGTTTTCCCAGTTTCTTCCCTTTTTTATGCTCTTGAAAATAAAGCACGTTTGACTCTTTTTCTGATTTAGTAGTTCATTCTTGTAGGAAAAAAGATAGTCGTTAATATCAGTAGCAAGCAAGAAACTTCCAAATACTAAGAAATGTGACATACCTTTAATTCTTATTCGTGGTCTGTAGTTAATTTATTTGCTAAAATTTAATTGAGAACCTGTTGGATACTTTCCATTTACTTATTTATTCATTCAATCAGTGATGTCCTGCTCAGAGCCACAGAGATCCTACACTAACATGTATACTTTAATTTTTGAGGTTCTATAGAAAATAAAGGACTCCACTTTTGATGACTGGAAGAATGTTCGAGGACCTAGACCTTGGGAAGATCCTGACCTCCTCCAAGGACGAAATCCAGAAATCCTTAAGACTAAGACGACCTGAATATACTGATATTTTACATTTTTTTTTAAGTAAAAATGTCGTCACCTGGACTTCTCACTATATGCTCCTATTCAGTAGCAAGGAAACCCAAGATCTGCAGATGCCTGTGTAAGAGTAAGTTGATGGCAATTCTTGATAAAAAATTGAATAGTCTTTATACTTCCCAGCTATTCCATTTGCAAATGAAAACGTTAGCATTGATCACATATTTCACACCTCTCAATAAAAATGTGAATACTGCTACTAAAGACTGTTCCTTATTCCACTCCACAATTACCCACCCATATTCTTTTTCCACTTTTTCCACTGGTAACTATTAAGATGTTACCAGCCACTAAGGTAACATCTTAATACCTCAGTCTGATTCCTGATGACAATAATAGATGCAGATCTAAATTTTCACAGTCAAATCAAGCAGTGATTTTTTGTGACACTTATTAAGAGAATAATAGTGTTAATAAGTCCCTAAAGCATCACCTGTACTGATGATTATATTGATACAAAACTTAAGTGATATCAGTTTAATTGATTTGAAAAAACATGTTAAGGAAATTGTTGTTCCTGAGTACAACAAAAATCGTGAAGTGGTACATGATTGTCTGCAGTCATGGCATGTTTGTTCAGGTAATCCACAAATGACTATAGTTCGGGAAACACTGATTTAAAGTATGTTTTATGTCTTGGCATAATTTGTATGCAAATAGACCCTGTAGATTTTTTTTTTTTTTTAACTTTGGATTTGCTGTGATCTGATCTCTAGATAAGCAGAGTTGAGGGACCTTAGTTTTTTTAAACTCTTTTTCCTTTCCACCCAACTTGGGCAGCCTTGTTCTCCCACCTTCTAATTTTTTCTGCCAAATTCTAGATGTCTAAAGCCTCTCAACTGAAATAACCCTCCTATAATTGCCACAAGATAATTCATCCCATCTCTCCCTGCCAATCAAAATCCTTATTCTTTTCAGCCTATTAGTTTTACCAAAAAGGAAAGCAAGTTCAATATCTAGTGGCCATAATTGTGTTAGAGATAATTCATAAGAGTTAGTTGTCTGAGGGAATACTCAAATTTTTAAAAGGAACTTATTTAAACCAGTTGAATGCTAAACAGTAGCATCTGTTGTGAACAGAGGGACATTTTTTGGGTCCCTAGGTGGCTTCTGCTCTTCATATCCACCAAAAGAGAATAAGAGAGAGTTTTATTTTTATTAAAACATCTATGTAAGCAGACATCAAATGTGAGTCTCCCTGCTGCCCTGCTGCTTAATGTGTGATCTTGGGCAAATAACCACCTATAATCTTTTTGTTCTTCAATAATTAAATGAGGATAATAATACCTATGAAGTTTTTTGTAGGGGAGAACTAAAACATAGAATAATGTTCAAGCTTACTAGTAGCTAAGCAAAGCAAAAGTAGCATACATTTTACCCATCCAATCAAAAAATGTTTTATGATAGTAATGATTCAGTTACTACTGATGGTAAGTAAACTGTTACTGTCACTTTGGATGGCCATTTGGCAAAATGTATTAAAATTATACATGGCAATATCTTATTTCACCTCTGTAGAAGGAGTTGTTAAGGAAACAGCTACAAGGACACTTGTCTGGCACTATTTATGATAACAACCCAAAATGCCCATTAATAAGGAAATGGCTGAGTAATCTTCTATAGATAAATACTGTAAAAAAAATAAAAAGTCATTAAAAATGAGATAGTTATATTCGTACTGATATGGAAAGCCCTCTAAGTCATAATTTTAAGTAAAAAAGAAAGTTGGAGAAACTAGATCTCTCAGACATTGCTGTTGTATTGTAAAATAGTCTGGCTAGTCTGGAAAACTATTTGGCAGTTTCTTAAAAAAACTAAGCATATACTTACCATGAAACTCAGCACTTCCATTCCTGGTCATTTATCTCAGAGAAACTTATGGCCATAAAAATATGCACAAATGCTCACAGTGATTTTAATTGTAATAGCTAAGAACATCCATACCATGTCTCAGGTTGTATTTATATAACATCGTCAAAATGAAAAAAGTATAGAGATGAAGAATAGATTAGTGGCTGCCAGGGATTAGGGAAGTGGCTATGACTATGAAGAAATATCTTAATTGCAGTGGCAGATACACAAATCTATAATTGATAAAATGACAGAACTATGCACAAATTACATGAAAAACAATTTTCTGGTTTGATATTATGTGAGATAATCATTGGGGAAAACAAAACAATATATAGGACCTCTTACTATCTTTGCAATTTCCTATAAAAAATTTAAAAATGAATATACTAGGGTGGGCCACAGTGGCTCAGCAGGCAGAATTCTCACCTGCAATGCTGAAGACCCGAGTTCGTTTCCCGGTACCTACACATGCAAAATAATAAACACTCCAGGAAAAGAAAAAGTCCCTGTCCCCATTTTTTTTTCAGCTTTGACACAGATTTTATTTATTAACTTATCCCATTTAGGAAAACACAACCTAAATCTCAACTGTGTGAATTTCCCAGCAGTTTTAGGACATTTTCTCCTGGTAAATAGGCCAGGTTTCTACATAAAAAGCCCTCTAAAGGAGCAGTTTAAGGTATATTGCCTCAAATTTGACCACCTTGGTATGCTGGTAGAATCTTACTCATAATTCTTCCAAATGTGAAATGAAAATAAAAATCACCTTCAACAGTAAAACTTTAAATTTTTTAAAATTATTTTCTCTTACTCTTCTGCTGCTGCTTTTTTCTTCAGCTTACCTTTTGAAAGCTCATTTTCCTTGGCCCTCTTCTCTTGTAATGGCATACCCGGAAGAACCAACTCACTGCCATGATTTTAATTTCCACTTTTCTCCTACTCTAAAACTCCTAATTGCTTGCTCTCTTTAAATTTCCCCCTTTCTCATGTCCCCCACCTGCTCCAGGTCACACCCAACCCTATTCATTCTCTCTGCTACCTTAACTGTCTTGCTCTCTTACATTAGCTCACTCCAGGAAGAGGGCAAAGTGTCATTTCCATTAGACTTTAATAAATCCAGGATACATTCTCTAGGGTAACTACCAAGAGAGTAGTAAAAGAGAATGTATTCCAAACTAACAGAACAACAACAAAAATACTAAAACGTAAGTTTTGTCTTGCCAAAGCTGCTGAAATTCAGTATACCAGAAACAGACTGGCTTTTAACAATGGGGATTTATTAGTTTACAAGTTAGAATTTTAAGGCCATGAAAATGTCCAGATTAAAGCATCAACAGGAGGATACCTTCTTTGAAGAAGGGCTGCTGGTATCTGGGACACTCGTCACAAGGGAAGACATGGCTGGCACCTGCTGGTCCTCTCCCAGGTTTTACTGCTCTAGGGTCTGGCTTCAGTGGCTTTTCAGCCTCTGTAGGCCCTTGTTTAGTTCTCCGGGGCTTTTCTCTCTCAGCTCTCTTGTCTTTTTCTGTCTTTTACTCTCTCTTAAAGGATTCAGTAAGAAGATTATGATCCACCTTTAATGGGATGGGTCACATCTCAGTTGAAATAACCTAACCAAAAGGTCTCCCCACAATAGGTCTACACGTGCATTCAGAATGGCTTAAAAGGACATGGCCTTTTCTGGGGAACATAACAGCTCCAAACTAGCACAACATAAATAATCTAAAAGAAGACAAGAAAGGAGCAAATGTGGAACATGAAATAATTGAAAAATAGAGAAATCACACAGAAAAAATGTTAGATTTAAATCTAAATATATGAAAATAGCATTAATATATATGAAATAATGCTTCAATTAAAAAAAACTGTAAAATCGGCTGTTCCAATTATCTATATTGCTGTGTCATTAGAGATAATGTAATTTTAGTATGAACGTTGCTAGAGGAACATACAGTGCTTTTGCTCAGAGTGTTTTTTGCACATCTAATCTTCCCTAAAACAGCTAAAACTTAAAATAACTAACTAGAAAAATAGACCTTAGTACTTTAGTCATAATTTTTAGGTAAATTTTTTAATGTGAAAAAATAACATGACTTTTGAAGGTCAGGTATTTGTTTTTTAGATCAATAGTACAGGCTTTTTTGTTGTTCATAACTTTTTAGCCCCATTGCCTGTGTTTTCAAAAAACACAAAGATGTCAAGCCAAGGATTGACTAACTTGGCCAAGATCACAAGGCAAGTATGTGAGAAACAGACTTCAACTTATATATGTGACTCTTAAACACAATACCATATTTTCTGCTAGAAACCTATAAAATGATGGAGTTGGACTTGAGATACTGATTCCTAGCAGCACTAAAATTGGAATTGTCAGTGGGCCAGCAGGACTTCACAGAGATCATGAGAAATGAAGTATGGACAGTCAGCAAAGCTGAGCAAATTTATACTTTACCAATCAACTTATCCATAGTTCATAATTTACTTTTTTCCCCTCAATATCCTAGATTCTGAAACCAAGGGAGGATGCCTGAACTTAAGAAAACATAAAGTAAAACTGAAAAGCAACAACTATCTAAAATCATTCTGATACATTGGTGGGTATAATTTTTACATTATTTGCTTCCCACTCATAATGCAGTATAAGCTTCTTAAGGATCAGTTTAATCTCCAGTTTCTTATATAAACACATATTTTATCACAACATTTAGCATATACTTGTACCCATTGCTAAGATTTATTTCAGTGACATAGTAAAGATAAATAACAGGTTATAAAGACACAGGTGGAGTCTAAAGGAATCCAGTGCAGGCTTTCTTTTCTTTTTTTTTTTTTTAATATTTTTATTAATAAAACAACATTCAAAGACACAAACATTCTTAACATACAAACATTCCATACATGGTGTACAATCAGTGGCTCACAATATCATCACATAGTTGTGTATTCATCACCATGATCTTTTTTTTGAACATTTGCATCACTCCAGTAAAAGAAATTAAACAGAAAAAACTCATACCATACCTCCATCTCACTGACCACTAGTATTTCCATCTACCCAATTTATTTTAACCTTTGTTCCCCCATTTTGTTTATTTTTATCCATATTTTTTACTCATCTGTCCATACAAGGAGCATCAGATAACAAGGTTTTCTCACAATCACAGTCACATTGTAAAAGCTATATCATTATACATTCATCTTCAAGAAACAAGGCGACTGGAACCCAACTCTACAATTAAGGTACTTCCCTCCACATAATAAACTAAAAAGGGGATATCTGTATAATGCATGTGCAGGTTTGAAAGGACGTATGTACCCTAGACAAACCATATTTTAATCCTAATCCCATTTTGTAAAGGCAGCCGTTTCTCTTAAACCCTATTAAGCACTGTATAGTGAAAGATTGATTAGATTATCTCCATGGAGATGTGGCACACCCAATTGTGGGTGTGACATTTGATTAGATAGACATGTGACTCCACCCATTCCAGGTGGTCTTGATTAATTTACTGGAATCCTTTAAAGGAGGAAACATTTTGGAGAGAGTCAGAAATGACAGAGACAACAGAAACTTCAGAACAGAGCTGTCACAGATACCGACACTTGGGGAACAGAGACATGGACATTTGGAAATGCTTGGAGCCCAGCAGACATTGCCATGAGATGCTAGGCAAGCCAGACCCTGGAGAGAGCCAAGGGAAGCCAAGAGATGAAAGCCAGCCCTGGAGAAGCAAAGTGAGGAACCTGACAGAAACAGGCTGAAAGCAATGGATTCCAGGAGCGAGGGACCAGCAGATGCCAGCCACATGACTGCCCAGGCAACAGAAGTGTTCCTGATCCATCAGCCTTCCTTAAATTAAGGTATTTGTCTCTGGATGCCTTATTTGGACATTTTTATAGGCTTGGAACTGTAAACTTGTAACTTATTTAATTCCCCTTTTTGAAAACCATTTCAGTTCTGGTATATTGCTTTCTGGCAGCTTACAAACTAAAACAGCACCTAACAGCAGAGCTTCCAAAATGTGTGAAGCAAATACTAGGACAAATTGATGATTCTTCATTAAAAGCAGGTGACTTTAAAACACCACTTTCAACAATGGCTAGAGTATACAGAGTATATAATCAGAAGATCAATAAGGAAATATAAGACTTGAACAATACTCTAAAACAAACTAGACCTAACAGAAATATATAGGGCATTTCACCCAACAAAAACATAATACACATTTTCTCAAGTGCATATAGATCATTCCCCAAGATACACACATGATGTTAGATCACAAGTCTTGATAAAACATTAAATTTGAAAACATTAAAATCATACAATATATATTCTCTGACCACAGTTAAATGAAGCTAGAACTCAGTATCTGAAGCAGACATGGTAAATTCACAAATATATGGAAATTAAACAATATACTCTTACACAACCAAGGGATTAAAGAGGAAATGGCAAGCGAAAGTAGGAAATATCTTAAGGTGAATGAAAATAAAAACAAGATATACTAAAATGTATAAGACACAGCAAAGGCAGAGCTGAGAGGGAAATTTAAGCTTTAAATGCTTATGTTAAAAAGAAAAGAAAAGCTTCAAATCAGACACCTAACCACAAAACTGGAAGAATCAGAAAAAAATAGCAAACTAAACCCAAAGCAAGCAGAAAAAGAAATAGCAAAGGCTACAGCAAAGATAAATGAAATAGAAAATTAAAGAAAAACAGTAAAAAGACTCAACAAAACAAAAAGTTCATTATTTGAAAAAATCAGTTAAATTAACAAATCTTTAGCTATACAAAGAAGGGAAAAAAAGAGGGTACAAATAATAAAAATCAGAAATGAAGGAGGGACATTACAACTAATTCTGCTGAAAAGGAAAGGACTGTAAGAGGATACTATGAACAACTGCATGCCAATAAATAAGATGATCTAGATGAAATGGACAAATCTTAGAAAGACACAAACTACCTGTAGTCACTCAAGAAGAAGTACACTCCCAAGGGACATAACAACTAATTCTGCTGAAAAGGAAAGGACTGTAAGAGGATACTATGAACAACCACATGCCAATAAATAAGATGATCTAGATGAAATGGACAAATCTTAGAAAGACACAAACTACCTGTAGTCACTCAAGAAGTACACTCCCAAGGGTATAAATCTCCCACTCCCAAGGCAATGTGGGACAGAACTCCTGGGATGATCCAGGACCCAGCATCATGGGACTGAAAAAACCCTCTTGACTAAAAGAAGAAAGAGAGAAATGAGACAAAATAAAGTTTCAGTGACTGAGAGATTATCCTGGAGGTTGTTCTTGTATGGATGTCCCTATTTAGTTTGTGGTATATTGGAGTGGCTGGAGGGAGGCATCCGAGACTGTTAAGGTGTTTCCAGAAGCCTTGATTCTTGATCAGGGAAAGATACCTTGCCTCAGAAAAGGGTGGATGATGTTTGGGTTTTTTCTGTCAGTTGGGAAGGCACATGGTGATGTGTGCTAGCTTTGTCTCCTGGCTTTTCATTTCAAATAGCTTCCCTGGGAGCATTTTCTTTCTGCATATCCAAACATTTCTCTGTTGGCTCTGAAGCATTTTCCAAAATGGTTCCTTCTTAAAGAACTCTGGTAAGTGACCCAGCTTGAACGGGTGGAGACACATCTCCATGGAACCCACCTAATCAAAGGTCCCAGTCAATTGTGGAGACAGAACTCCGTGAAAAAAACTTTAAAAAAAGATCCCACCCAACAATATTAAATCAGGATTAAAGAATATGGCTTTTCTGGGGTACCCAACAGCCTCAAACCACCACAACATTCAAGTGGTATTCATCCCTGGTATGCAAGTTCAACATAAAATCAATTAATGTAATACACCATATTAACAGAATGAAGGGGAAAAAATACTTGTTCATCACACTTGATTAAGAAAAGGCATTTGGCAAAATCCAGCACCCCTTCTTTAAAAAAAAACTTAATTAGAGAAGTTGCAGGTTTGCAGACCAATTATGCATAAAATACAGGATTCCCATACACCACCCCACCACCAACACCTTGCATTGGTGGGGAACTTTTGTTACAACTGATGTTAGCATTTTTTTGTAGTTGTACTAATTATTTATAACAGTACTTACCTTTGTTACAATTGATGAAAAATTATTAAAATAGTACTATTAACTACCACACGTAGTTTACATTAGGTATATTTTTTCCACAAACCACCTGCTTTGGTTTGCTAATGCTGCCAGAATACAATACACCAGAAATGGATTGGTATATCCATTTATATCAATAATTGGGGATTTATTAAGTTACAAATTTATGGTTCTAAGGCCATGAAAATGTTCAAATTAAGGCAGCAACAAGAGGATACCGTCACTCAAAAAGGGCTGATCACATCTGGGGTTTCTCTGTCACATGGGAAGGCACATGGGAATATCTGCTGGTCCTCCTCTCATGGGTTGGTTTCCATAATGACTCTCTCAGCTCCTGTGTGTGTCCTTCTGGCCTCACCTGGATATTTTTTTTTCCTCTCTAAGCACCTGTGGGACTTCTCTTAGCTTCTCCAGGGCAAACTCTGGATTTATCTTTTAGCTTAGTAACTCATGGGGCATTTTCTGACTGTATGTATCCTTCATTTGGCTTCATCTCTCTGGCCCCTGTATAGGCTCTGAGCTCTTTTGATGTGTTCTGCCTTTTTATTCTCTTCATAAGAAACTCTAGTAAATGGCTTAAGACCTACCTTGAATTCGGTGGGTCACGTCTCCATGGAAACAACATAATCAAAAGGTCCCACTCATAATAAGACTGCACCTAATTTTTTTCCCAATGGCTTTTCTGGGATGTATAGCAGTTTCAAGCCAGCACACTGCCCCATTATGAACACCTATTAGAGCCATACTTTTGTTATGAACTTATGAGAGAACATTCTTATATTAGTACAGAAAACTATAGTTCATTGTCTCAATAGAGAATTATACAATCCTATGCTTTATCTTTTTTATTCTGGTAACATATATGACCTAAAATTTCCCCTTTAACAACATTCACCTATGTAATTTAGCGCTGTTAACACATTCACGATATTGTGCTACCATCACCACCATCCATTTCCAAATGTTCGCAATCAACCTAAATAGAAATTTTGTTCAAATTAAGCATCCATTCCACACTATGTAACCGCAGTCTATCCCCTGGTAACCCATATAATAGATTCTAACTCTTAAGTTTGCTTATTATATTAGTTTATATAAGTGGGATCATACAATATTTATGTTTTTTTGTGTCTGGCATATTTCACTCAGCATAATGTCCTCAGGATTCATCCATGTTGTCGCATGCATCAGGACTTCATTCTTTCTTCAGGTGAACAAATTTCCATTGTATGTATATACCACAGTTTGTTTATCCATTCTTCTGTTGATGGACACTTGGGTTGCTTCAACCTTTTGGCAACTGTGAATAATGCCACTCTGAACATCAGTGTGCAAATATCTGTTCAAGCCTCTGCTTTCAATTCTTCTGAGTATATACCTAGTAGCAGAATGGCTTAATCATATGGTAATTCTATACTCAGCTTATTGAGGAACTGACAAACTATCTTCAATAGTGGCTGCACCACTGTTTTACATTCCTACCAGCAGCAAATGAGTGTTTCTATTTCTCCACATGCTCTCCAACACTGATAGTTTTTGGTTTGTTTATTTTTTTGTAAGTTTTGGTTTTTTTATTCGCAGCCACTCTAGTGGAGGTGAAATGATATCTCATTATGGTTTTGAATTGCATTTCCCTTACAGCTATTCATGTTTTTATGTGCTTTTTAGCCATTCATTTATCATTCTTGGAGAAATGTCTGTTTAAGCCTTTTGCCCATTTTTTAATTGGGTTGTTTGCCTTTTTATTGTTGGGTTGTAGGATTTACTTATATATTCTGGATATTAAACCCTCATCAGATAAGTGTTTTGTAAATAGTTTCTCCCATTGAGTAGGTTGTCTTTTCACTTTCATGACAAAGTCTTTTGATGTGCAAAAGATTTAATTTTGAGGAGGTCCCATTTTTTTGTTTTATCTTTTATTACTTGAGGTTTCGGTGTAAAGTCTAAGAAACCTGCCTAAAACAAAATCATGAAGATGCTTCTCCACAATTTTTTCTAGGATTTTTATAACTCTGGGTCTTTAATCCATTTTGAGTTAATTTTTGTATAGGATATGAGACAGGTGTCCTCTTTCATTCTTTGCATAAGGATATCCAATTCTCCCAGCAGAATTTGTTGAACAGACTATTTTTTCCCAATTGAGACAACTTAGCAGTATTGTCAAAAATCAGTTGACCACAGATATTAGTGTCTATTTCTGAACTCTCAATATGATTCTGTTCTAGTTTGCAAGAATGTGATATGCCAGAAATAGAATGACTTTTAAAAAGGGGAATTTATTAAGTTGCTAGTTTAGAGTTGTAAGGCCCTGAAAATTTCCCAATTAAGGCAAGTCTATAAAAAATGTCCAAATTAAGGCACTAACAAGGGATTACCTTCACTCAAGAAAGGCTGATGAAGTTCAGGATTTTTCTCTCAACTGGAAAGATGAACATAGTGATGTCTGCAAGCTTTCTCTCTAGGTTTCTTGTTTCATGAAGCTCCCCCAGGGGCATATTCCTTCTTCATCTCCAAAGGTCTCTAGCTGTGTGGGCAGTTGTGGTTCTTATGGCTCTAAAAGGGACTCTCTCCAAAATGTTTCCTCTTTTAAAGGATTCCAGTAAACTAATCAAGACCTACCTGGAATGGGTGGAGTCAATCTCTATCTAATCGAAAGTTAATCCACAATTGGGTGTGTCACATCTCCATGGAGATAATCTAATTAAAAGATTCCAACATACATTATTGGATAGGGATTAAAAGAAATGCTTTGTCCCACAAGATCGTTATCAGGATTTAAACATGTCTTTTCTGGGTGCATAATCCTTTCAAGCCAGCACAAATTTCATAGGTAAATATATCTTTCCTGTGCCAATACTATGCTGTTTTGACCATTGTAGCTTTGTGATATGCTTTAAAGTCAAAGGTTTGAGTTCTCCCAGTTCATTTTTCTTTTTCAAGATGTTTATGGCCATTCAGGGACCCTTACCCTTTCAAATAAATTTGATAATTGGCTTTGCCATTTCTGCAAACTAGAATGTTGGAATTTTTATTGGGATTGTGTTCAATCTGTAGATCATTTTGGGTAGAATTGACATCTTAATGATATTTATTCTTTCAATCCATGAACATGAAAAGTCCTTTCAATTATTTAGTTATTATTTGATTTCTTTTAGCAATGTTTTGTAGTTTTCTGTGTACAAGTCCTTTACATTCTTTGTTAAACTGATTTTTGGATATTTGATTCTTTTATTTGCTATTGTAAATGGAATTTTATTCTTAATTTCCTCCTCAGAGTGCTCATTATGAGTGTATAGAAAGCCTACTTTTTTTTTTTTTTTTAATTTGCATATGGGCAGGAGGCACCAGGGATCGAACTCCAGACTTCCAGCACGGCAGGTCGGAGCTCTGCCTGCTGAGCCACGGCAGCCGCCCAGCCTACTTATTTTTGTGTGTTGTTCTTATATGCTGCCACTTTGCTGAATTAATTTAGTGGCTCTAGTAGCTGTTTTTATAGCTTATTCAGGACTTTCTGGCTAAAGGATCATTTCATCTGTAAATAGTGAAGATTTTACTTCTTCCTTTCAAATATGGCTATCTTTCATTTCTTTTTCTTACCTAATTGTGCTGCCTAGAACTTCCAGTACAAAATTGAATAACAGGTAATAGTGGGAATCTTTGTCTCATTCCATATCTTAGAGAGGAAGCTTATAATCTTTTCCCATTGAGCATGATGTTAGCTATCGTATTGGTATTAGGATGAAGTTGTCCTACCTGTTATAAGTTGTCTTCATAATAGGTAATGTTTCCTTCTCTTCAATTTTTTTGGAAAAATTAACTGGTATTACTTCTTCTTAGAACGATTTGTAGAATTCCCCTGTGAAGCCATCTGGTCCTGGTCTTTCATTTGTTGGTCAGCTTTGATGACTAATTCAATATCTTTACTTGTAATTGCTCTGTTGAGGTATTCTATTTCTTCTAGCATCAGTGTAGGTTATTCATGTATTTCTAAGAGTTTCCCAGTTCATCTAGGTTGTCTAATTTTTTGGCATACAGTTGTTGACAGTAGCTTCTTATGATCCTTTTTACTTCTGTGGGGTCAATAGTAATGCCCTCTCTCATTTCTGATTTTATTTATTTGCATCTCTCTCTCTCTCTCTCTCTCTCTCTCTCTCTCTCTCTCTCTCATTCTGTCTGAGGATTTGACAATTGATAATTTCCAAGAACAAATTTTTGGTTTTGATAAATCTCTCTATTGTGTTTTTTATTCTCAATTTCACTTATATCTGCTCTAATCTTTTTTGTTTCTTACTTTCTTCTTTCTTTGGGATTGGTTTGTTGTTCTTTCTCTAGTTTCTCCAGGTGTACAGTTAGGTCTTTGATTTTAGTGTTTTCTTCTTTTTTAATGTAATTATTTAGGGCTGTGAATTTATCTCTCATCACTATCTCCATTGCATCTCATAAGTTTTGATATGATGTCTTCCTGTTCTCATTCATCTCAAGATATTTACTTATTTCCCTTACAATTTCTTTGTCCCACTGATTGTTTCAGAGGGTGTTTTTGTTTCTGTGTGCTAACACTACTGGAATGGAATTTCCCAAAATGGATTGGTTTTTATAAGGGGATTTATTAGATTACAAATTTACAGTTCTAAGGCCATGAAATTGTCCAAATTTTAGGCATCCAGAGAAAGATACTATAAACCAACTAGACCTAACAGAAATCTACAGAACATACCACCAAACAATAGCAGAATACATATCCTTCTCAAGTTCATACAGAAAATTACCCAGGATTAGTTCTATACTAGATCAAAAACAAGCCTCAATAAATTTAAAGAATGACAATCAGGCAAAGCATATTATATGATCACAATGGAAGTAAATTAGAAATAAATGTAGAAGAAATTTTGGAAATTCACAAATATTTGAAAATTAAGCAATACAGTCCTAAACATTCAACTTGTCAGAGAAGAAATCACACAGGAAATCAGAAATGTTTTGAGGTAAATGAAAATTTAAGCACAACATGCCAAATGTAAGGGATGTAGATAAAGCATTATTTAGAAGGAAATTTATAGTAGTAAATTCTTGTTAAAAAGGAATAAATATCTCAATAATCTAATATTTTATATTCAGAAACCTGAAAAAAGATGAAGCTAAACCTATATTAAGCAGAGGGAAGGAAATAATAATTAGTGTAGAAATAGAGAACTTAAAAAAGAATGGAGGAAATCAACAGAATCAAGTTAGTTCTTTGGAAGGATCAACTAATTGACAAGACTTTAGCAAGTTTGACCAAGAAGAAAAGAGAGAAGACTAAAAGTATGAAAATAATGAATGAAAGAAGGGACATCACTACTGACTTCACAGAAATGTAAAAGATTAAGTGAGTATTATGAAAAAATAAATGTCAAAAAATTAGATAGCTTATCTTAAATGGACAAATTCCTATAAAAAGATAAAAATTTAAAAATTGACTCAAGAAGAAGTAGAAAATCTGAATAAGCCAAAAACAAGAGATTAAATTGGTAATCAAAAATTTTTCACAAAGAAAGGCTTTAATCAGTTAGTTCACTGGTGAGTTCTACCAAATATTTAAAGAAGAATTAATATCAATACTTCACAAACTCTTTTAGAAAATAGTAGAGTTACAGGTCTTAAGGAAAAGAGCACTGGCAGGGGGGGATCATGAAAAGAAATAGCAATGTCTATCAAACCAATTATGTCAGAGCATACCCTTGCAGTTTCATCTGGTGAAATAGGATTAGTCACTCCAGACAGAGAAGTGAGGGCTGCTTCCAAAGGGTAGGTGGTTACAGGGTTAGGAGGTGGTGAAGGGTTAATCTCATTAGGGGGAAGTTGGATAGCAGACTCCTCTGAGGAGACTGGAGGTCAGGAAGCTGTTTCCTCAAGGCAGTCTGTTGGTCAGGAATCTCTGTCCTCCATTACAGGTCTATCTAGCAAAGGCTCAGCAGATTCCAGGGATCCTTTCTCCCCATCACCATGATTATCAAGCCATATATCACCATCCTACACTTCAGAATCCCATTCTTTTCCAATAAAAGCCCTTACTTTAACAGCAGGTATCCTGCAAGGTTGAGATTTTAGTTTACTTCGTAAATCTGCTACTCACACAATTTGGTCTGGTTTTCAGAGGCTTTTGGTCTGGTTTTCAGAGATCTCAAGTCTGTGACCACAAGAAATAAGATTTTCTTTCAGGGCTCACATGAAAACTTTTACAGCATTTATACACTGCTGAAGTTTTGGATTTGCAGCCTTCAGCTCATCCCTTTCCCTCATCACTGTCCCCAGCATATCTAACAACAACCAGCCAACATCCTTATACCTCTTAATTCCAAAACTCCATAAAGGTGCCAAACCCAGAGCCTTGCTTCATATAAGTGCACAATTAGCAGAATCTAATGGTGATATTTTGAGTATCTCTTTTGTCAACTCACCCCATGGACTGTCAGTACCATCTTGATTATTGGAAATAGAGTCACTAGTATCTGAGTCTAGACAGAGTAGAAAATCAATTGTAAAAACCCACTTGTAAGATTCTGTTTCTCAAGAACCACTACTAGCTGTGTTAGTCATGGTTCTCTAGAGAAACAGAACCAAGAAGGGAGATCTGTAAATATCTGTCTTTTCTCTTTAGCTGGCAGAAGTCCCTTTAGTAGTTCCCATTGGGCTGGTCTCTTAATAATGAACTCTCTCAGGTTCTGTTTATTTGTGAATATTTTAAACTGTCCATCATTTTTGAAGGACAGTTTTGCTGGATAGAGAATTCTTGGCTGACAATTTTCTCTTTCAGTGTCTTAACTCTATCATACCACTGCCTTCTTGCTTCCATTGTGTCTGATGAGAAATCAACACTTAGTCTTATTTGGCTTCCCTTTCATGTGGTGAGTTGCTTTCCTTTGCTGCTTTCTGAATTTTCTACTTTTTTTTTTTTTTTGGCATTTGGAAGACTGATTAGTATGTGTCTTGGAGTACAGCTATTCAGATTTGTTCTGTTTGGATTATATTGGGCTTCTTGGATTTGAATATTTTGGTCTTTTATAAGGGTTGAAAAATTTTCAGTCATTATTTCTTTTAATATTCATCCTGGCCCCTTTCCCTTCTCTTCTCCTTCTGGCACAGCCATGATGTGTATGTTTGTGTGCTTTGTGTTGTCAATTATTTCCGTGGGTCCCTGACTCATATTTTTCTATTTTATTTTCCACCTGTTCTCTTGTCTATTCAAATTCAGTTGCTTTGTCTTCCTACTTGCTAATTTTTCCTTCTGCCTCTTCAAATCTGCTGTTGTGTGTCTCTAGTTTTTTTTTTTTTTTTTGAAAGGCTGCAGAAATGTTTATTGAATACAGTGTCAGGGTTATAAATAAAACTTATTTACAATCGCCATAGAGCTGGTCCCCCATCGGAGAGGTGGTTAAATCTCCAAACAGTTTATCATAAGATTTACAGAAAGAACAAGATCATTCCCTTTTCTTTTTTTTTTTTTTAACATGGGCAGGCACCGGGAATCGAACCCGGGTCCTCGGGCATGGCAGGCAAGCATTCTGACCTGCTGAGCCACTGTGGCCCACCCCATTCCCTTTTCAAATAGTCATGGTGAAGGGCAACTTCAGTAATAAGAGAACTTTCACTATCTTTGCTACAGAAGTGTTTAATGAACATTATTGTAGATTTGGGAAAAGAACACACACTCCACTCATGTCACTAGCTTCTTATGCCAAGGGATACAGAGAGCAAAGTATTTCTGTCTCCTACAGAACAACTTCAAGGGCGGTGCAACAGTGGCTCAGTGGCAGAATTCTCATTTGCCATACCTAGACCTGGGTTTGGTTCCCAGTGCCTGTCCATGCAAAAAAAAAATCAATAAAAAAAGAAAATGGTGCCTGCCAGTTGAAGGACAGATTAAGACACATGAGTGGAATCTAGTCACTGCCAAAAGGATAAATGTATTTAGAATATTCAATAAATAATTCAAATGTTTAAAATAACTGTATGAATGAAGAACAGACTTGAACAAATTTACATTCTTTAATTAGGAAGAAGTTTCCAGAATGCTGAGGGCACTAATAATCTCCTACTCCTTGGATGTAACACAACAGCACTAGGCCTACTGGACAGCCATTTGTTACAATATATCTTTTTATTTAAGCTACAGTGTCTTTTATTTCCTCAATGTCTGTTATTTTTCTATGTATTATTTCAAATTCTTCTTTATACTCTTCTAGTGCCTCAATACCCTTTATCTCATATACATTTTCCATCATGCCTTTGAATTGATTCAGGAGATTTGTTTGAACATCTTTGATTAGTTGCTCAGGTTCTGTGTCTCCTCTGAAGTTTTTATTTGTTTCTTTAACTAGACCATTTCTTCGTGAGTTTTAGTGTGCCTTGTGATTTTTTCCTGATATCTGGTTATCTAAGTGTCTGGATGGATCTATTCTGAAGGTCAGTTTCTTTTGTCTAGGATTTAGTTGTTGCCTTGGTTTATATCAGGACACTGCTTTGTCAATTTGATCATCGGTATGTCTCAGCTCAAACAGGGATGTGTACCCACGCAGATGGGCCTAGGATAGGGTCTAGGGTAGGGTCTGGAGAGGCTCTGAGAAGCCTTGCTGTTTCTTTCTGCACCTTCCAGCCTTCCCAGCAGATGATGCTCTTCAGTTACTCATTCATCCTCAGAAGATGTTTACCTCCTAGAGCCCCCCAGTGTCTGACTAGATGGGCTGACACTCCAGATTTCTGTGCTCTCACTTAGCCTGCCAAAATCTGGCTCAGTGTAGGGCTGTGACCCCCTCTGAGGACTCCCACAGTCACCTGGGTCTGCAGCCTTCCCTCAGGCAAGAATTGTGTGGCCCACTGCTCTTTCCCTCAAGGGTGGGGTAGGGGCACCAGAAGTTACAGTATCTGTCATTTACATCATCCCTCACTGACCTGGGCCTTCAAATGCTTCCCCTTGTCCCACAGGTTCCCAGTTGAGTCAGACAGTTTCTGCCTGCCTACTTGCCACTTTTGGGGAAGATTCTGAAGTTCCCTCCCTAATCCTCTATTTGGTAGTTTTTACTTGCTTCCCTTTTGAATTCTATCCTCCCCAGCAGTTTGAGTCTTGCTGTGGGTCCCCTTGGGCTTGGTTCTCTGTGTCTGGATATAGGTGGGTATCTGACCTATTGCTGTGAGAGATTTTATAGTCTGTGTCTCTGGTGGGAGATGAGAGGGATGCCAGCACTTCATCTGACCAGTTCCCAAGTTGTGTGAGACTGAATAAGGGGAAGGGGAGAGGACGTGCCTGTCTGGGATGGAAGTTTCCTACCTGATATTTTTTTCTGTTTTTGATTCAGCATTTGTGGGATCTTTCTCCAGTCTTTACCTTCTCCAGAGTTCTGAACAAGTGAGATTTGTCCTTTTTTTTTTTTTTTTTTGGTATGCTGTATGCATCACATTTTATTATTTTTCCATGTGAGTATTCTGCTATTGTAGCACCATTTGTTGAATTTTTATTTTTGTTTGTTTTGCTTGTTTGTTTGTTTTTTGGTAAGTGCATGGACCAGGAATAGAACCCTGGTCTCCTGCATGGCAGGTAAGAATTCTGCTACTGAACTACCTTTTCACCCCTGAGATTTGTCCTTTTTCAGCTGAATCTCTGGGGGGGGTGATTTTCAATAGATGTCTTATATCACTGTTCTAGTTTCTAGCTGCCGGAATGCAACACATCAGAGACAGATTGGCTTTTAATAAAAGGGGATTTATTTCATTAGTTTTTCAGAGGAAAGGCAGCTAACTTTCATCGGAGGTTCTTTCTCACGTGGGAAGGCACAGGACGATCTCTGCTGGCCTCTCCAGGTGTATTAGTTAGGGTTCTCTAGAGAAACAGAATCAACAGGGAACACTTGCAAATATAAAATTTATAAAAGTGTCTCACGTGACCGCAGGAACGCAGAGTCCAAAATCCACAGGGCAGGCTGCGAAGCCGACAACTCCGATGGATGGCCTGGATGAACTCCACAGGAGAGGCTCACCAGCCAAAGCAGGAATGGAACCTGTCTCCTCTGAGTCCTCCTTAAAAGGCTTCCCATGATTAGATTTAGCATCACTAATTGCAGAAAACACTCCCCTTTGGCTGATTACAAATGGAATCAGCTGTGGATGCAGTTGACGTGCCTAATCCTATGAAATGTCCTCATTGCAACAGACAGGCCAGCGCTTGCCCAATCAGATAAACAGGTACCACAACTTGGCCAAGTTGACACGTGTCCCTAACCATGACACCAGGCCTCTGGGTTCCAACAGCTTTCCCCGGGTGATTCCTCTGCATCGCCAAAGGCCTGGGCTCAGCTGTGAGCACTGAGATGAGGTATGCTGAGCTGCTTGGGCTGTGCTACGTTGCACTCTCTCATTTAAGCATCAGCCAATTAAGTCA